>VURO01036772.1:4578-15517 GCA_015108175.1 Pelvicachromis taeniatus
TGTCAGTTTTTTAAAAATTTTTTTTTTAAAAAAAAAAAAAAAATTTTTTTTTTTTTTTTTTATTTTTTTTTTTTTTTTTATTTTTTTTTAAATTTAAAAAAAAAAAAAAAAAAAAAAAAAAAAAAGGGGTAATAAACTTGACAGTATTTGTGATTTGATTATCCAAAAAGAGGTGAATGACAATTTAGGCACCAGTGGACGTACAGGTGTGTGTGAAAGTGGGATTACAGGAGCAGCTGTGACAGCTGTGAACTTACATGAACTTTTAAATCCAGACATCTTACGTCTAATAATTTGATGTTGCTGTTAAGTGACTATGAGGCTCTTAATTTATTGACACGATTCTGTTGACACTGGGATTAAATAATATCTTGAGTTTAGCGCCGCACTTCCCAACACTTCTCTCTGTGTTACTGGCTGGAAGCCAAGACGATCACTAGCAGAATATACAGGTCCACAGGAAGTCCATCCAGTCACTCAGTATTCTCTGTGACCCGGCCAAATGACCCAGACAGAGTGGGAAAACAAATTGGCGCTGTACTGTGGCATTTCGGCCTCGGGATATTTATGAAGGAAGGCTTGCTTTTGGATTGTTGTGGTGCCGAGTGTTCCACTACAATTACCGATAATGTGCTTTCTGTCACTCTGAACTCCCAGAGGATTACTTCCAGTAGACACCTGACTTGAGCGATAGAAATCGCTGCAGATTAAAAGGGTCGACTTAGGTACGTGGGTCACGGCACCTAAGCAGCGCCCCTTATTAGCCAAACTTTTTCTTTTTTGCAATGCGAGCAACCTCAATCTAAGCAGCTTATGAGGAGCAGCAGCCAGTAATAATTGAACCGAATGCGTCTAAGAACAAATTAGTGTCCCTGGCAGACAAGCTTTTATGCCATGCTGTCATCCATTAGGGACCCCTCTGAGGGAGGTGTGCTAATGAAATATATTAGACCATGTAATTTAGAGCAACACAGCCTGCCTCGAGTTGTGCTAATGTTAGGAGGCTATCGCTTATCCGACCCCACACAACTCCTTCTTATTGTTCTTTTGTTCTTAGACGCACACACGAGATCCGATTGTGCACTCAGGTTGAAAGAAAGCACACAATTTATTTCCACGGGGAGTGCGGTGCAGCCGAACAACCGACCGCTCCGGCTTGTCAGAGTCATTTTAACTACCTTTTATTACATCTTGGTACAGAGCCCTCACAACAAAAGATGGTAGCATGTCTCTATTAATTAATCTGTTAATGTGTCAACTACAACAAATAACCTGCAGATGTGGGCAACGGCACAAAGAGTCGTTAAAAACCCGAGGGATGGAGGCGCCTTAATGCGTGTGCCGATCAACATTCCAGTCTTGACACTGCACCTTTATGAGCTTTATTTCTACTGAGGCATGAGATGCTTTTGTATTAAGGGGTAGTTAATCTAAATAAAATGAGAATCACAGTGCAGCATCAGCACTTCTTCCAGTGGCTCCACTGACACCAAATTGTCCATTCAGTAGTTTCCACCTCGAACAATCTAAAAGCTATTCAAAGTATTTCTATCAGCTCAACAGCAGAGCAATAAGTCCAAGTGTCTGTGACCGTCGGAAAAAGAAGTTTGATCCTGGCTCGTGGCCCTTGAACTAGTTTGTCTTTGTGCTGTAAAAGCAGCTTTTATCTTTTAACTTTATCTTTTGACCGAGAAGATTTGCTTTTCTGTTTTTCTGTGTTAACTGCTGGACTTTTAATGCGAAGAGTTAAACTGAAGCATTGCACACATGTGTCTGTTTATACGTTCGGTACATTGGAAAAGTGTGTTATACGGAGGGGCAAAGCACAGGGCATTTTAGCACTGAAGTATGTTCTCTGTTGCACTCGTTACACTCATGAATAAAGATGAATGGGTTCAGTCTCTGCTTTCTCAGCTACTGACAGAGCAAACATCTGAGTGCTCCTTCATTAGTGTGTTTTGGAGAGTTTTAATGATTTTTGCAAATCCAAACGATTCTGCAGTTTAGCGAAACACACTTTGAGTCACGCTACCTGTCCCGGTCTACCAGTCCTGACCCTAATCCCAAACGTGTGATCTCGGAAGAGTTTTTGGCTGAGACCAAGCGCCGTTTGTGAAAAGCATACATGTTTGAAATGATGTTTTAACATTATGCATGCATATATTTTGGCTTTACTCTTATTCTACTATAATCTTATCATTTGGGTAGATAGGGACAAATTGCATAAATAGTGGGGGATGTTAAACTGACCCTGCATCTAACCGTTAACGGCTAGTTGACGTTCTAGTTGTTCCCGACAGGTTAAAGCCACTCGAGCCTCTAGCCGGGATTAGAATGGTCCTGTAAACATGTGAAAATCATTTCTATTGAAATAATGACAACCAAAAGGTGATTTAAGATGTGTTTATGTTATCGGACAAGCTCTTCTTGTAAGGCAAACAGTCCCTAACACACTTCTTAACTGGCCTGTTTTAGCCCGAGCGACTGTGCGATGATTATAACGCGGGCGCCGGGAGGGCGGGGGTGGAGTGAGCGAGCTGAGCTGTCACTCATGTAATTTGAGGAGCCTCTGTGTGTGTGGATGCAAAGGCCTTCTCCAAAACTTGTTGTGATCCACTCATTCATCCCCCCCCCCCCCCCTCCTCCCAACCCCCCCGGTCTGTTGTTGTTAACTCTTCTGTGGCAATCTGCGCTGTGTTCGTTCAGTGATCTCAGTGTAATGGCTGTTGAAACAGGCCCGCTGAAGTGTCCCCGCAGCCTGCGAAGGCTTCATTCTGCAAAGAAGTGCGTGTTGTGAAAATAGCGCCCATTCATCTGCTGGTTCTGTGCAGCGCTGGCCACTGGTGGCAATGGAGCCACTGAGTCGTTTAAACAGAAAGAGGGCCCTTGTGGGAGGACACTGGCGTCTTTGTTTCGCTCAATCCCGGGAATGTATGTTGTCCAATTCTGACACATCACATCATTGTGGTACTAAGTAACCAGTGCCTGAGAAATGATTAACTGTTGACCCTGTCCCAGAGAAGGGAGCGACTACTGTCTGGTGGAAAACAGATAAAACAGGCCATATCTCGCTGCTATCGGTGCATGCTAACTAGAGAACTAATGAGAGGATACAGCATCCTGTAGATGCTGGCACCATCCATCTTGACTGTCAGGGAGTTAGACAGAAGTTAGTAGGAGACTGATTGATGATTAAGCCCCCTGAGGGAAAGGGCTGGGATCTGACCGCGACAGCTTACGTGTATGGCAGCCACCAGGCAGCCAGGTCTAGCTGCAGGCTTGGAGAAAAAGCTGCATTTAGCATTTCAAATGAAGCCAAGAAGTCAGGAGGTCCTAATTCATCTTGATGCTCCCTTGATTGATAAGGTGTGAATTTAATACACCAAATGGCTGTCTTTTGCCACTGCTCCAGAGCTTAATTATGCAAATGATAGGTATGTGTCGAATATCACAAGAGACCCAAATGGGCCTAAATCAGTCAAGATTGAAATAAATTGGTGATGGATGGGATTGCATCCTGTCACTGCCAGTGCCTGTTTCCTGTGAATAGTAGCGTTCTTTCCGAGCCTCGGGCTTTTTCCTACTTGTTGTTTTGGCCTGGCAGGTAGCAGTCTGAGATAAGATGTATTATTGTCTGCTCGCGATGTTTCCACCAATACTGTTGGCACTGCCCTAAAAGTGATCGCTCAGGGAAGGACCTCGAGACAAAGACAAAAGTGTTCGGTGCTGCGCCCAATAATAACCTAATAATTAAAGTCATTTATCACGTAAAAAGCGAGGCATCAATAAGAATAGCTGATTTCATACAATTGCAGGTGGAGCTAGTTTGGATTTCTGAACTTTTGATTGAAAAAAGAAAATATATCTTTAATGCGAGGTAATTTTGAAAAATGACGGGAAAAATGATCTAATAATTAAATACAGGCTACATAACTCAGGTCGAAGTTGCACAATGTCTGGAGGTGTCGCGCTCCTTACGCTAACCAAATTCATTTGCATGAACGTTCCTCATTTCTAACTTCTTGCATTTGAGCATCTTCAGCATTACCTCCAGTGTGACCCAAACGCTGCCTCTCTGGTCTCTCTTTGCTCTAAGAAAAGGAAACAGTGCTTCAGGTCAATGAAAAAGGTCCTATTGTGGCACATTTCAGCTGAAGTGACGCTGCTTTAATTCCTGCTCAGTAGTAGAGACTAAACCGCAGCTACTGCATGGGTAAACTTAACGTTTGAAAATCGGGATTTGCCAAGCTGGAATAAACGCTGTTTGTATTACTTTCATATCCAGAGCCTCATTTTTAAACGTCCACCATGAGAGCGTGCCAGCAGCACGTTTTCGCTCAGCATTTCAGATTAAACACAAGTGCTTCTTTTCACATACACATCTTGGAGGCTTGACTACGTTGCTTGGTTTAGTAGATATTAGTTTGAACGTTAGTATTCCTGTAACTCAACATGTTATTGACACATCCTGAGAAGTGAGCCTGTGTAATGGATGTCTTCCTCACGCCTGTAGTGCTGCTGGTGCATTAGAGCCTTTGAGCAGCATTAAAAACAAAGACGTAGAAGCTGGATGGACGCCCTCACTCCTGGGCACTTTTCGTTTCGTGTCCATTCTTCTCAGCTCAGGTTTTCACAGCTTGTCTTTCCCAAACATGCCATACATTTTTAGCCTAATTTCGTCTGTGCAGACACAGGACCAGATGGAGCCACAGTTGTACTCCACCACAGAAATTCAGACATTTTTCATCCTCGAACATGTAAAGGTTATCAGCGCTTGGCAAACAACTGTGTGGACAGAGGAAGGCGATGGAACGACAGAAGAAGGAGGACGTAATTTAGTTACCTTTAACTGTAATGCAGATAAGTCAGACATGTGCATGACATCGTGCATTCGTGTTTGACTGGCGTGCCACTCTGAACGGAAAGACGTGTGTGATTATAGATGCAAACTGGACCCGTCGGCTATTTCAAGTCAGCAAGGGAAAGAAAAAGCTGTGACCTGCCGACCGGTTCAGATGTGCGAGCCTGCGCCGCGCCGCGTGAATAGAAACCCAGCAAACATTCCTCCTTCTCACACAAACAAAAGCATGTGGTCAGTTAAAGACTTGGCAACCAGCAGAAAGGGAGCGCTTTGTGATTTTGCGACAGATAGCGTTATTTCCAAGGTGACACTGGGGTCCACATTTGGCCGTGCGTGAGGTCAGGGAATATTAACTTCATTTACACATGGCTGCAGACCAGCACAGCGCCACAATGGAGGCCTGCCTGTCGTGTTTAGTAACGTGAGCACCCAGGCTGACAGGATCCTGTCAAGAAGAAGATGGATGGTTGCACAGTTGACCTCTGCTCGCCAGCAGAGTCACCTCTCTGGCTTCCCTCCCCCCTGCATGGCAAACGAACCCCCACCCTCTTGCCCCCCCTCGCGGTGCAGCGCCCTGCATCTTCTCCCGCTCTTCTGTGCTGTTGTCCTGCTTATCCGTCCAAACTGCGGCACAGATGTCTTCTTTTTGTAATTGCTTGGTGCTGACTGCTAGAGAGGGATGTGATCAGGCAGGAGAAGTCCATGTCGGAGGACATTGTCTTTGTTGTTCTCTGTTGCGTCCCCGTGGCATGAGGGTGAAAGTGATATGTGACTAGGCCTAGGGTCTTGCCATCTTAAGAGGCAGCAGGGAGGGCAGTGTTATCAGTGGGGCTGCTCCTCTGGGAGGCTTCAGACCACTGGCTCTTTGGTTCATTCTCCCTTTAAGAGGAAAATCAATAACTTATTACATAACTTCTCACTTTTTTCCCCACTTACACCCAGAGGAAGAGGAACTTAAGATGTGCTGAGGATGGCTCCGTTTCAGGATATTCAGCTGTTTCTTTCGGATCATTGTCTCAAAATAAATCTTTCTCTGTGAAACACGAGTCGACGTGTTTAGCAGTGCGACTGCTAATCATGTTCATTACTGAATTATCTGCCGATAATTACTCAGATTACCTGATTATTTGTGTGGTTTACAAAAACGGTCCGAAAATAGTCGTGATTCATTTTCCAAGTGTTGCTACAGACGTGAACCAGCGCTGTGGGAGCTGAAGCTCCTCCCTTTCTGTTTCACGGGAGCGCTTTGGCCACACACTAGTGTTTCATTCCTTTCTGTCATAGCTCTGGAATTGGAGAGGGGTGGGGTGAGGTGGGGGCAGGTTACTACGGTAGATAGGCATTGGCAAAATCCGGAGATAATGCTCAGTTGCTGACTGGGGACATTTCAGTGCTGATTTCGCTCGGGCTCCAGGGGGGCTTTGGAGGGGTCAGACCTTTAGACCCCATGCTTTCATCCCCAGAGTGCAAAGTCCTCGTCTCATCTGCGGCGTCTTTTAGCACAGCTCCTTTTTAGAGGTGGCCGCCTCCTTCATAAAGGTAGCCTGCACGGCTGGGCTTAAGGACCCACTCTCTTGTTTCCATGTGAGTTAAATGAACTAAACAAAAGACGATTAGGCAGGGACATTTTCCATGTCACTGAGAATCCTTTTCAAAAGCTCACTCTGCATGATAACTTCAAGAAGCAGAGGCTTCTTAGGAGGACTGTGTGCAGACTCATGATGCAGGCCAGGCAGTGTGAGAAGCCACTCACTGATGCTTCATCTTAAAAGCCTGTTTTCTACCAAGACCACGAAAGAAATTAGCAGTTGCAATGAAGGAGAAAACAGGTGACTGTCTGTTGTGTGCCGTGTGTGCAGCTGTCAGTGAACTGCTGCTCTTTCACTCACACATGAAGTCAAGTGGTCTGTGTGAGCTTTAACTTAGAGTTCATGTGAAAATGTAATTCTGTCTTCTTTCCAGCACCATGAAGACCAACGACATCCTTTCTGTTTCCGGGTGAATGTCCCTCCCTATAAAACAAGTGGATATGATTTAAGGTGCTGAGCTGCTCAAAGGGGGTGTGTGTGTATGTGTGTGTGTGGGGGGGGGGGTTTTACAGAGAGTGATCTAAAACAAACATTCATGAGTTTAAACTGTGTAAAAGCGTTTCTTTTCCTGCCACTGTCGGAGAATTAGCTTAAACGTCTGCTGCACTTCTTCAGACGCCACAGCGGGAAAATGAACTTTGACTTAATAAGCATCTGGCTTTGATCTTCGACGTGAACGACCAAAGCAGGCACGTTCTTCAGGTTCTCTCTGCTTACAGGCCGTCCAGCACGGTGCACGGCAGAGCTAATCTTCTTTTTGTTTCTACTGGAAAGCTACTTATCTCCCACTAAGCACAGGTACCTCGGATGAATGGGCTGGTTGTGTGGATGTGTGGAGAGCAGCAGCAGCCAGACATAATCATTCCAAGTATGTCGGGGTGGGGAGGGACGGGGGGGGGAGAACCATCACAACATGACATCATATTCTTTAACCATTTCATGTGTTTCGGCGGCTCCGACTGTTGCAATGCCCTTGCTTCCCTGCGTCCTCCAAAGCCTCTGGGAGGTGTCACTGTTCACAATGAGCTTGTTTGAAAAGGCTTTGACATTGAAACTCTATCTCTGCCCCATGAAGAGATGTTTTTTTTTACAACAGACTTTGTTCTTATCCTTTTTGTGCAGTACTGCCCCTGTTTCCCCGGGCTGGGTAACAGCTTTGCCTCTCATAGGTGTGAGATTAACATGTCTGTGTGCTGCCGAGCATCCCCTTTTTACCTTATACATCACTGAGGTGCAGAGTGGTGCACTGGACTCAGAGGGAACACATTCAACACATGCTTGCTGCTCTGCTTGTTATTCCTGTGATCACACTCAAAACCAAAATCACGTTTGAACTGGGAACAAAATACAATAAAATTACAGACCAAAGAAATTCTCTAGCGTTTGATTTAGAGGACTTTGGATACCTCATACCGAATAAATAGCTAATGTCATCCTTGAAGGTGCGCTTGATTTTTCCAAAACCTTTGCAGCTGTAAAAATCCACACATCACCCCTGCGATGAGATCAGCTGAGCTGTCCTTTGGCTTTTAAATGAGACGAAATACACTCGGCTTGGATGTTTCCAGGTCTGCGTGTCTGTGCGGCTCTCACATTACTCTAAAGATATACTGCCTCTTACATTGCGGCGGAAAACACCACAGGCTTTAGTCCATAAAAGAGATGCAGCCATAGTTCAGCATGCATAAAGCGCCTGATGAAAAACAGAGCCTGATGAATGTCCACACCGAGGCCTACTATTTATTGAGGCAAGGAACATAAGTCACATCTAATCACAACAATGCACACAGACCTTGAGCTATATCAATGCATAAGAAATAAGCTCGGGGAAGGACGTCATCGGCCCGCTCAGTCTTCAGAACATGTCATCATCCTAATTGCATGCCTCGAAAGTAAAACTTCAAAACGTATAGTCGGATTTGGCTTTTTTAAATAGCATTTTATGGTTCCCTGAATACGCGGCTGAAATAGCTGACAGACCATGTTTCTGACTGTATTAACGTTAGCGACCGCGGTGCAGCGCAATCGGAGCAAAGAGAAACACGAGAGAGAGAAGAAGAAGTCTCTTTGCAGGCGGCGCTTGGCGTCAGGCACACCTGTTTTCATACCAGCCAAAATACGTCTGTAGGACAAGGTTAGTCCGAGGATTCAAAAATGTCTGTTACTCAAACATGATGTTACTCAGAGAGGAAGTAGTTTTTTATCAGCAAATATATTGTGTTCAGAGGACGTTTAAAGATTAAACTGCCACGGAGAAAAGAAACGAGCAGTCGGTGCTGCCCCCTGTTCCTCACACTCTCTGGGACAAAGCTCTGCTGTTTCTGTCCTTAAATATTTTAACACATCCATTTAGCAATACACGCCTCATATCCACACTAGGGCTGGGACAACGCGTCGACGTCATCGATTACGTCGATGGAAAAAATTTGCGTCGATGCGTCGTCACTTTCAAAAAACAGATGGCGGCAGCGAGTAACGTATCAACTTAAACCACGCCCCCCGAACACGCAGTTCTACAGTATGGGGATATTTGAAGCGAACAGGAAGTGATTCAGTCTTTGCCGGCTTTGTAAGGTGGAAATGGCCGATCATAAAACGACCGTAAGTTTTCAACTTTGTTACTAACGCTGGTTTTTACCCTTTAATTCATCCAGACACCCCCCACGTAGACACACACTCAGAGATAAACACCCAACCTCCGTAAATGCTAAACTCATGTAAGCTGCTTAGCAGTAACATATATCATTAGATTCATCGATGCATCCAAACATTCATCACTAGATTCATCGATTAGCAACATAATGGTTTTGCCCCGCCCTAATCCACAACTCTTATGAAAGTTATATATCATATCCTTAAGAAATCAGTGTGAACAGGCCACCTCTTTAGGGTTAGGGCTGGGTTTAAAACGACCTGTAATCAGCTGCAGAATATGAATACGGCTACATTTGCAGCAACGCAAAGCCTCGCGTAGCGTGAACGTCACAATCGTGCAGACAATGGAAAAGACACTGGGAGGAACCACGAGAGTATGGTACCGTAGCATGCCTGTGTTTAGAGTCCATATTTATAAAGACATTTCCCTATCAGGGTGGCTTCGACCACAGAAAACAGTGCGCTTTTTTAAAATAAGAAAATAAACAGTTTCCCTTATCACACTTGACCCGTTCCACCTGGCATTCATCAGCGGCTGTGCATGTTGGTCCTGTCGGCTGCTTTCCACCCTCTGGCTCTTTTATCACTCTAATGGGGTGCTATCTCCAGGCTGCTCTCTCCAGGTCTCCACAGCCCAGCTCGCCTCACTCCAGCATACATTCTTTCCACATCCATCCTGACACATGGGCGGATTTAACACATAATCAGGCCGGACGGGAGGGCAGTGGAAGAAGAAAGGGGGAAGACCTGGCCCTGACAGGACTCATCATGCGAAGACCGTGGAGACAGAAAGGCCCACACTAGTCATTCTCACTTTGGCTCTGGCAGTCTGCAAAAAACAGACGCAGTCTCCCACATTCCCACACTCCAGCTCACGTTTAGCCCTGTCTGCAGGAACATTGAGACAGATGGGTGGAAAACTCAATATCCCAGCTGCCCTGTTTGGACCAGCTCGTCCCCTCTCTGCTCAGGAGGAACGAGGATTTTAACCTTAAGTGGATTTGTGGGTTGTAAGAAAGTAAGAAGATCAGTTTCCAATTCTTTTAAGACAGACTATCATTGGCACGTTTTTCTAAAACTGACAGCAATGGAACCGAAAAAATATTCTTTTATACTTATTACATGGCATGCATACCTTACATCTATTCACATTGATCTGCTTTGTCACACTAATCTGTATATTTATCATTTTTCCTCTATTCATATCCACAGTAGTTATCAAAATATATACATGGGTCATAAACTGTGAGTACACGTGGCATTTACGGCTCATCTACCATCAGAGCCACCAACCTTGTGCTCTCTGTCCTTAGAAGGGCATAAAGCCCCAAAGATGTGCGTCTGTCTTCGCCCGTCATGGTGTCGGGTCCACTTTAAGGCCACGCCCAAACCAGCAGATGCAACAGTGTTTGAGCTCTTGCACCACACTTAGCTTCTCTGTCTTCTTGTGTAAATTTGAGATCGTTTTTTTGCCCAGAATATTTTTTGCGCATCAATAACGATCACACGGGTTTAGTGCTCCATCCCGAGTGCCTGCATAGTAACATGACGCATGTGATGCTGCACTTCCAAAGTTATCTCAAAACAAACTGTCAGATTTTGACCAAGTGTTGATATTTTGCTCTTTTTAATTATTGATCTTATTTCAGTCACGCCAATGCACACACAGCACAAAACACGCACACACACACACACACACACACACACACACACACACACACACACACACACACAGCACAAAACACACACACACACACACACACCCAGAAAAGCAGCGCAGGGCCAAATTTGAATTCCATTTTGTCATCAAAGTCACAAGATTAAGTCAAGAGAA
>VURO01036774.1:3145-18941 GCA_015108175.1 Pelvicachromis taeniatus
TTTTTTTTTTTTTTTTTTTTTTTTTTTTTTTTTTTTTTTTTTTTTTTTTTTTTTTTTTTTTTTTTTTTTTATTTTTTTAATTTTTTTTTTTTTTTTGTGGGGGGGGGGGGGGGGGGGGGGGGCTGTTGTCTTTATCAGCAGGAAATCCTGTAAAACGTAAAAAATACGTCCAGTGGACCAGAATGTCATTGTTCGGCCAATTCTGGCCCCCGGGCCTTATGATTGACACCCCTGCTGAACATTATCAAAAACCTTTGTTGTCCTTTAATAAAAAATAGCCAAAAAGTCTTCATATTCTAATGTAAAGCTGACAGTGTCAGAGTAAAGCATTTTGGGAATTATAATGTCTTATAAAACAGATTTTAGTGTTTTCATATATCCTGTCATCTTGGGCCTGTAAATTGTTTGGATTGATGGACTCATCGAATTGTCTTCTCATTTCCACAGTGAACAATAAGATCAAGGTGCCTCCTGGGGCAGAGGAGCTGGTGGGTCGAGCAGTGGAGCATCTGTTTGAGAAGGAGGACGGGGAGAAAAATGAGTGGCGAGGCATGGTGTTGTCCCGGGCCCCCATTATGACCCACTGGTATTACATCACCTACGAGAAGGACCCGGTGCTCTACATGTACCAGCTGTGGGACGACTATAAGGACGGGGACCTGCGCATCCTGCCGGAGTCAGGTATGGTAATGTGAGCTTTGCTATCAGTGTGCATAAAACTGTCAGTGTTTTATATTTCCAATCCTCCTGGAAAAGTGGGAGGAAGAGAACAGGACAAATTTACATAGTCTGCATTGCAAAACACTCCAGCATCTCTGGCTCGTTCTTCTCCTCCTGAACATTTTGTGCAGAATTTTCTGCTTAGTTAGGAGAGTATGATCTGCTGCCTTAGAGGAACTTATTCATGAATGAACTGTGGCAAACACAGGTGGTGGGTTAAAGGTCATCTGCAAACTACATATAACAGACTTGGAAGCCTGTTGCAAATGCACGAGAATAAGTATATTGTGTCCAGCCGGGCGTCATGTGGTTTTTCTGTTTGCCATCCAGAGAACAAACACCTGCTGCCAGCGGACAGGAAGCCAGGTGAGGAGCCAGAGAGCCTCGTGGGGAAGCAGGTAGAGTACGTCACAGATAACGGCCTGAAGAGGACAGGTTTGGTCATCTACCAGGTTCCAGCGAAGCCCACCGTGTACTACATCAAGTATGACGACGATGTTCACATCCACGTCTACGACCTGGTGAAGACCACCTAGTACTGACTGTCTGGTTTCATCTTCAGCCGTTGGCTCAAGTTTTACCCCAATGAGTCGTTACCTGTTAAAGTGTTAAAGGTTTCAGCTTTCCTCCAGCGGAAGGCAACATGCCGAAAAGGCCATTTTTCTTTTTCTCATCATGTCACATGTGGGTTTGCGTCATTCTATGATAACAACACATCTTGGTTTTCAATTCAGAATTTTAAGTTGAACTTAAAATATGGCACTTAAAGTCCTCATCCGTGTAAATAAAGCCGATGTGAGATCAGCTGCGTAGCCCAGCAGGTGAAATGGAGTTAGACATTTATTTTGGTTAAATCACATGCGTTATTGTATGGTGCGACTCCCAAACTCAACAAAAGTTCAGACTTTTTGTAAGCAACACATCAAACTAATGTTTTTCTTCTCTCTTTTCTATGCTTGTGTTATTTATTTGAATCTGGAATATCTGGCTCTGCTGCTGGTAAGGAAACAACAACAAAAAAACCGTAAAGAAAACTGTGTCTGCTGTGCTTCACGTGCTTCACTTGGTAGGCCTCAGTTTGTTGAATATAGAAAACCATGTGTGCTGATTTCCCATCGCAGTGAACTCAGATTTCTGTTGACTTGTATAAGCATTAATGAGACTGGTGTCTCGCGTGAATATAAAAACAGAATAACTGAAAAATCCATGTATGATATTTCTGTTCTGTTTGATCACTCAAACTGTCAGTTTTTCTACATTAAACTATATCAGAAACACTGATGTTGATGTCAAGTCGTTTGAGACGGTGTTTGTGCTACGCACTATTTATGTAGTTCAATTTGGCGACTAACATTGTTTTGTATTTTGGACTGAAAGTCATCATTATTTGCCAAAAATGAATGAAATACTGTTCATTGTGACCCTAAATATGTTTTGTTCTGTAAATAAAAAATACATTTTTATGAACGTACAACAATTTTGGTTGTATTTTCTTTTCCAGATGTTTCCTATTAACACGTTTATCTTGAGTGCTATTAATATTTGTGTCCAGGAAGCCCAATGCACGAGTTTAGCCAAACAAAAAACATTCATTAGTCACTCATAAAACAAGTCAGACTCCAGCTTTTAGCGATGAAACACACTGAAAAGACCTTTCATGTGTTGTGAAGTGTATTACCTTACAGTCTCCAGTTATGCATGCCCACCTGTATATTAAATAGAAAGTGAGTGTTTTCAGAAATAAGAGTTACATGAGCTGAGAGACGTCTCTCCTTGACCTTCACTGAATGCTTCAAAACACTGAATGGACTCAGATACTCTACACATTTTTGTTCAGAAATGTTGCTTCATTTACAAGTTTTTCAAAAGCAGCCGCCCTCACTTCAGTGTCTCCGGTTAAATAACCTGAGACACCAGAACTCCATATTGTTGATGGAGCGGTTGAATTTGCAGGTAGCCAGATTTTGCCGTTATTTATTAGGAGAAGCAATTCTTTAACCCACAGCTCAGTCTTGTCCTGTTTATTGGGAAACCAGACTCATCACTGGTTAATCAGCCACGTGGTTTCCATGGCTAATAAAACTAAATGTAAACACTGCAGTGGATGAAGTTTAGTTCTCCCGATCTCCTTTTCTGTTTTCCGTTTTAATAAAATTCCTAATTAGCTTCTATGTAAAGGTCAGGAAATCAGGGAACAGTTATTGACCTACACAGTCGATAATTTAGGATGAAAATCATGTAAATGCTCATTTATCTTACAGCTAAATGTTATCATAATCCCTGGTGTTTATCTTATAAATGTTAGTTTGCTCCCCATAAAGTGGACTTTCAAAGCTTCCTCTGATTGTCTGTGTATATACTGATAATGTCAGCAGTTATTCACATACCTTTAGTCCTCTCTGCATTTTTTAAATGCAAACATTGTTAAGACTACATTACTAGAAGATTACTTACAACTCATCAGTTAATCAACTTTTTGCTGCTTGTATTTTGTTACTTAAATTTATATCATGCTTGCTAATGTTCATCACCACCAACAACAGTAACATTAGAGAAGACCCTGCTCAGATAGTTGCACTTACTTAATTGCCAGACACAATTGTTCTCTGCCTGCTGATCAGTCGCCAGCCCTGACACGCTCTCTCCTGGTTCCTGATCTTCTTGACCAAACATGTAGCCACATGCGGACTCACTCTTCCTCCCCCGGAGTCTCTCCGAGGTGCCAGGTCTGTGGTGATGGGTGCCAGCACAGACATCGGGGAACAGTTGGCATACCATCACACCAGGCTTGGTGCCCAGATAGTAATAACAACGAGGAGGGAGTACATGCATTGCACAAGGTCTGTGCTCTTGAGAATGTGTCTGATGCAATTTGTCACCTGTTGTGCACTTCCTTTTACACATCCATCACTATTTTCGACCATTTTCTTTCTTCGTCAAACCATCTGCCTTGGCTTTTGGCAATATTTTTTTTTTCATGTTTAGACATAATAATTACACTCTCAAGTATTTTAGATCGTGACTCTGACTTTTCTCTGCCACAGTGTACACTAAGTGCTTTCAGTCTTAACTCAGGACAAATGAGAAAACATGATGTGTTGTGGTGTGGCTGGTGTGCCAATTTCTGTCTGTGCTGTAGGTGTCAGATGTTTCAGGGGCTCAATCAAGGAGAAAGACCTTTAAATGTTGTTGTTGTTATTTTTATTTAGAAGGAATCAGACTTTTTTTAATTTCCCTTTTTATGTAACCTACAATGCCGATCACACCAGAAACACAGTTAAAAAGCATTTAAAATAGCCATATTTGCTGCTGAAAGCTGCCTCTTCCATTACATTAATAAATACTTTTCTTTTTCATCATGGGCCTAAAATTAAGAGGCTGAAATGACCTACATGAGGTTGCTTAGCACTATCCATACACTCAGTGAATTATATGAAAGGCTGTTGTGAGAGAATCCTCCGATGTATTTTTTTTCTTTTATCATTATTGCAGTACCTTCCTCAAAAACCTTGAAACTTTGTCTGCATTCTTATTGGCCAATAAACAAATGCACTTGACTCTTTTGTGTTGCTTAGCAACACAAGCCAGACCCTGATTTTATATATGAAAAAGCAGGATTCAGCCAATCTGGAGACTACAGGGTGCAGAGTGATGGAGACCAGCCATGGTGCATTTTTAATTAAAACATTGCAAGCATTTATGAGTGAAAAGGGATGGAGGCATTGTCTGTGGTCAAGATTATCAAAGCATGGTGACATGGTTACTGATTTCAGTTTCAAAGACAAAGATGAATGTAATCTGCATGACGGTTACACGTCAGCTTTGGATTTTAAGCAGTCCTTACTTTGCACTGATCTGATTCAAATAAAGTGAGTTTTAATTCATTTTAGGTGGGCTTGACCTTTCTGTCATAATCACTTTGTTATCAATGAATGGCAAAGATGGGGATTATTCAGGTCAACCATGCAGGTAAAGAGAACAACAGCAACAAAAAAAGATAGGTCTGTCTCTACATTTTCATGTCTGTCTTGTCTTAATTGTTTTTACAATTTATTTAGTATAGATTTGTCTGCTCCTGCCTCTCTTTGCTTTTATTCAGCAACTGTATGCAGCCTCTCATGTTAGAATTTTACATAATGTCTGCTGGTTATTGTGATTAGTGTGACTTAATTATGTGTCTCTCTCTTATTTTCTCCCCTCTGCATTAGTTAAATTCTCCCATGTGTCTGAATATGACAAAAAGACCAAAGTGTGGTGGATCACAGAGCAGGTCTGGTGTCTTCTGTGCTGTGTGAACACGCCTCTCAGTTTTCTTAGTGACTGTAGATATCTTACATTTGCTCAGGTCTGTTTGCTGATATTAATCCAAGCTCAGAAAAGGACCAGATCAGAGTCCACCTCATATGCAGACCAAATACTGGCGGCCAAAAAAAGAAAATTCTTAATTCTATAATTATTTTGAACCCAACTGGGCCCAAAGAACTTCTATTAAGTTCACAACTCAACCTACAGACGCCCGTTTTATATTTGATGTGTGAAAACTGGTGGAGCTGGTTTTGTGGCTCTTTTACCCTCTGGAGTACATTAGAAAGTGCACGCGTGGCTACACAACTGTAAGAACCTCTTCTGGTGGATTCACTGTCTGGTCACTAAGTAAGAGCTCCTTTTTTATTCAGCGGGTCACTCACAACTTTGATACACCAAAGAAAAAAACCACAGGAAGTAACAACCTGTTCACAGCAGGATTTAGATCCTCCTTGTTGGTTGATTGGCTTGTATTCACTCCTCTGTTGCACATAATAAAAAGGTAGAACATAAGGTTCTCTTGGCTGAAGTCTCAGCTGAAGACACTGTAGTTAATTTGACACAGTGAATCCTCAGGGATCCCTTCTGATCTTAGTGTGTGTGAGAAAGAGTGAGAACCAACCTTGTCATGTGGACAGTGGTGCTGATGTGACAAAATACAGAAGTAGAAGGAACTTTTTTTTAAATCAGGTTTTATTTTGCAGTGTAAATAAACGAAGTCCCATTTATTTATTCCCATGTGTACAGATTAATGATCAATAAACAGTTTCAACAAAGCACAACGAGAATGAGCAAGCCTGAAAATAGATGTAGAAAAATAATATTTGGCAATTTTAGTCTTTTCTTTTGGTTTGTTTCTTGTACAAGGGGCTTTATAGCATTGTTATTACAGCATTTCCCTACGTGGCTTTTATAGTGTGTGATTCACTCGCTTAAATGATGCTTTTGATTGCAATTCTGCTGGCAATTAACATTACTGTGCAGCGAAACTCCTTCACACGGCGCGTGAATCAGAACATTTTATGTGATTTTTAAAGGGCAGGCTTCATATTGTTGCCTGCTGAATAAACAGGAAATTTCATCAACAGTGCCAACAATGAAACATGAACGGCTCCTGAGCTGAAGAGCAGGTTCACGCTGACGTGAAACTGAAGTTCACTGCTTGTGCTGAGAGGCAGACTGGGACTTGTTGTTCTTTGATCAGCGTCACAACAAAATCACTAGTCTTCCACTCAGCACCACCAGCACCTTCGAGTCTGTTTTTTCGGTCATATCCACATCCCATGCTTCTGCCTGTAACAGAAGAAAAAGAAAAAGGGGGGCCTTTAGATGCTTAAAATTTCTTCCCCTTCACTACCGCTGTTGAACACGAGGTATTGATTTGGCACCATTAGTGACACGGGCTTCAGAGAGGAAGAAGGTTTCAGGACATGCATGTGTCACAGGTGTTGTAGGACACTGGCGAGTGGCGTGCTGGTAGGTTGCGAACTTTAGATGTCGGAGATGGAAACACAACATGCATTTCCCATCTCTGTGTTTCCCCAACCAATTTCTCTCTGAAGCCTGTTGACATTCCATCCTTCCTTTGTTGTTGTAATGCCAACCTTTCAGCTCCTCTCAAAAGAGGGAGACAGGAGAAGGGTGGGTGGGGGGCACAGAGAGAGAGAGAGAGAGGGAGGAGAGGAGCACAGCACTTAGAATAAACGCTGTTCAATGGAAATGTGAACGCAGGCCATCAACCCAGTGATTTGTGTGTGTGTGTGTGTGTGTGTTTCCCCCTTTCTAATAGGTCACATTTGGGGTGGAAGAATAGGAGAGAGAGAGAGAGAGAGAGAGAGAGAGAGAGAGAGAGAGAGAGAGAGAGAGAGAGAGAGAGAGAGAGAGAGAGAGAGACATACAGATTGTCCTGCATCCCCAGTATGTTTTTGAGCTGGTAGCTATGCAACAAGACTGGGAGTCAGTGGAGGAGGGGGATGGGAAGATGGGGACAGTTAGTGAGAGGAAGGAAGCATGGGAGGAGAGAAAGGGGTCTCCTTAAGTGCAAACTAGAGAAAAGATGAGTGCTGAGCGAAGACAGCCCTCCATTTATACCCAGAGGAGACCCTGGAAGAGATTGTCAATAATGTTCGTGACACTAAATCACTTCATTTGCTGTTGCTCTTTGCAGCCTGCTGTTCAAAGCCTTTAAGAAAAATCATGTATTTAGTTTCTAAACAGCGACTTAATTGAATGCTGGCCGTCAGGTTGTGTTAATATTCAGCGAATGTGCCGACACGGTTTAAAATTAGCTCTAAAAGCCACAAATAAACCTGCTCTCCCTTCCAGATCGCAGCTAAATGGAAACGATTAGCCCTCGACGTGGGAGCTGTCCAGTGTCTCGGTGCTGAATGACGCCCTACTTTTTTTCTTTTTTTCCACGTCCATCTCCTCCTCAGCATCTCGCCTCGATTCCGGCCCGGGAAAAAACATGCCACCTGTTGCTGCACCGAAGTTTTCTCTCTGGAGGTTATAAAGCCAAAAGACCTCTGATATCTGACTCATATAAGCTCCAGAGATCCCAGTTTTGAAGTGTAGTAAGGTCACTTGTCTTCCCCCCCTTCCTCTCAAATCACGGCAACATGACGGCATGATAAACATTTTCCCTCAGGCGAGGCAGGAAGAGGAGGAAGGGGTTGTCATTTAATTTCCCTTAAACGCAGTAGCTATTTTTTCTTTTTGTCTTTTGTTTGTTTCCCTTGTAAGCTATGACTTATAGGATTTCACATCATCTCATTTGCTTTTCAATCCTTCCAACTGAAGGTGGAGAGAGAGAGAGAGAAAAAGACAGGCAGCTTAAATAAACGATAGCAAACAGCACAGTAATTAATACCCAGCTAATAAGCACTGGTTTAAGAAATCCACTCACCGTTCATCGACGGGAACAACAGGTGATGCCGACATAACATTCGTGCAGCGTGTTCTGGGTGAGTAGCCGAGGCTGCACCTCTTTCACTGTTGGCTTTTCTATTGAAATCGGCCACAATCGGAGCCTGTGCGCCCTCCCATCTGAGCGCCACGTAATGGTTATCGTGATGTTACTGGGTAAGCTCGAGGAAGATGGATCAGTGTGTTTATATACGTCTGCTGCCCGGAGAAGACAAGGAGGAGGTGGGACAACGACGAGTGACGACTGCGAGTGGAGACCAATTGACGTGATTTTTTTTCTTTTCTTTTTTTCAGACCTTGTTAAGGGTGCGGCTTAAACCAGCAGCCAAATTACATTATGTGAAGGTTAGAGAACCATATGAATAAAACATATGGCGGCTGGAGATGTATGTCGGTGGAAAATAGTATTATTGCTGCTACTATTTTTTATTTAAGGGAACGCTTTTGCTTGATTTGCTGCGAGTCGGTGCAATTTTGTGGCCTGATGTCAGCGCGTAATTCTAAAAACCCAAGCGGTGCAATAAACTTCACCTGAGACGCTGAGCCGGGCTTTGGTGGAGAGCACAGATGTAATGAAATTAAATCTGAACCGCGAGCTCGAGATTAACATTTACTTAATTTGGAAAGATGAGTTAGTGGTTGTGGGAAGGGCCGGGGAGATTACACGACTCGAAGCTCAAGTGGTGTGCTTAGGGGAACAAAGCTCAATCCGGTTTTAAATTTGAGAAATGTATCTGAAAATACAGAAAATTGTGTACAAAATGTGACATTTAAAAAAATAAATATAATAATTTCTAAAAAATTCTAAATTCTAAAGTTTTACATATTGGCGTGAATAAAAAAAAAGGTTCCATCATTTTTCAAATATAACTTCAAATGAACAGCTACATATGACATATTACACCATTATCATTATTTATTTCCTCCAGAAGCAGTGTGTGAAAAAGTAAGCAGACTTCCTGATTTACTCAGTTTGTAGAACCACCTGTAGCAGCAATAAACTGAAGCCTTTTTCTGTTTCTCAGATCGTTGTGGAAGAATTCTGGACCTTTTTTTTTTCCTTCATTTTTTTTAAATTTATTTAACAATGTTGCTTTAGTTTATCAAAGTTTGTGCACATTTATTTATGCACAGTGAAGGATCCCACCACAGCTCTTCGATCAGTTCTGGACTTTGATTGGTTCATTGCAGCACCTCGATTCCTTGATTTGACTCTAGAAAGAGAGAGAAAAAGTTTTCTTCTGGCAACCCATCCAAACAAGCCATACTTGTTCAGACTTCTTCTAATTATACTGTCAATTAGCATCTTTAACATTTAGCATGCCAACTGAGGTCTGTGGAGTAGAAGATACATCAGGATCAGACTGGGGGGAATTTGCTGGAACTTTCACTCCATTAAAGATTGTCAGCTGTCTTGAATGTTTTCCTCTTGTGAATAATCTTTCTCAACAATGGACTTGAGACTGATGAGCAGGAACAATTTCTCTTTTAAGATTGCTGTTGAAGTCTTTCTTTTTTGTCATACTGTTGAGACACACCCAAATGCTCCAGACCAGCAAAAGTGTCAAAACATCTGCCCACTCTTGAGCAGATCTAGCACATGGCTGCTCTGTCCCCTCTTGATTCCCATGAAAGCAGTTTTTCACACTCTACTTCTGCATTTTGGGTCATTTCTATTGAATATTGACACAGTCCTGCATTATCTTAATTTTAAGACCCACTAAGAAACAGAATGTTTTTGTTTGTTTGTTTGTTTTTAATTAAAAACATGTTGAGAAACCTAAGAACTGAAATTAGGTGCACCTTTTTCCCCCACAACTGTACAGCCAGTTACTACAAATGTTAATTGTCTTGATGCATGCTCAGTCAAATAAGTAAAGTAAGTAAATCCCAAAAAGTTGATTCTGTTCATCATTCATTCAAGTGACTTGTTCAGTCTCAGTTGACTGCAGGTTTCCCCAACCTTATAAACAGTACATTTGCATAATGACAGAAACTAGCTAATGTTAATGTTTTTCATTGTATAATACAGTGTTTTTGTTACGTTGACAAGCTTAAAGACTGATGAAAATGAAAAATGTTCAAATCTTAATGTGTGAGTGTTGTGTTTTAACTCACTGGTGTTTCGGCTTTTATTGTTGTGGATGTGTGCTGTGGTTTCCACTGTTTGTGTGGCTGAGAACGGTGTTAAGGTTCAGCTTGCAGTGGGGCATGAGCAGCGTTCACCTTCAGGCTAGTTGTTAAAATGTTGATACAGTTTCTGTAATTATGTGCTGCGAGGAGTATGGGGAATTATAACAAAGCTGAAATCTTGTCATAGTTCAAGAAAGAAACAAAACTGGAATCAGGGTACATGTTTGAAGACATGCAGTTAGATTTTACAGTAATGAGCTGCTAGTTGTGTTTTGAATAGAAACACTAAGTAAAGGAGTTTAATCACAACTAAACATCAGCATTGAGCTACAGTCCCATGACATGAACGACCATCTTTGGACAGAGGTGGTGGCTTACGACACCAACAGTCTGCCATCTATAATCCAGTTTTGAGATCACTTCCAAGACACCTTAATGCCCACGCACATCCTGAGCGTTTGACCTCAGGAAATCACATGATAGGGTGGGACTAGGTTTCACAATGAGTTCACCCAAAACCTTGGCTGATTGTGACCTACACCTGTTTTCACACCTTGGCTCGTGTGATTAGGTAGAGGATCATTAGGGGATCCATGTCCCTCTTGGGGGGACACTCGCATCGGGCTAAAATCTGGGACTCTCCACCATTTGACCTTAGAACTGAAGAAGCTTCATGGATGAGATGCGAAATGTCTCCAAGCAACTTAAAGAAGTCCAGATGCTTTTCTTTCCAAGCTCTTTAGACTACGATGACTGAGAGCCTCCACATACAGTCCCATGACATGTTTTACTGCTGTTGTGATTTATGGTAGGCACACTGTAAAAATAGTGGTGTTGCCGTAATGTACTCTATTTTACTGTAATGCTGAAATTCTCACACCCCAGCTGATGGGATTTTGCATATGGTGTATATTAAAAACATAAAGTAAGTAAACACTGTGATGTGAAAGAACTTGTAAAAACAAGAAATGTCCACAGAGAACGATATGCATAAAAGATCTGATTCCAGAATTGGTGATGTAAATGGTAAATGAACCAGTTCTTATACAGCGCTTTCCTACTCTACCTGAACACTTGAAGCACTTCATACAACATGCCTCAGTCATCCATTCACGCAGGCACTTTTCACTTTGTTTTCTCTCTTACATTCACAAACACTCACACTCCAAACGATGCATCACAGAGCAACTTGGGGTTAGTATCTTGCCGAAGGATATTTGGCATGCAGACTGGAGAATCCAGTGATCGAACCACCAACCTTACGATCAGGAGATGACCTGCGCTAACCTCCTGAGCTACAGTTTTAATAAAAGATGTACTCTATGGAAAATACTCTTTTCAACTCGTGCATCCTAATAGTTTTTTTTTTTAAAGAAAAGAATATGTCAAAGATAGCAGGATGAAACAAAAAGGGAGTTTTGTATCCCTCTTTGATGAAAGTCAAATCAAACAAAGGTTCCCAGAAGACCTCTCAGAGTCCATACTGTAAAACACACCCAACCCACCTAAAGATAACATGTTTATCATCTTAGTAACACAGTAGAATGCTTGGCAGTCATTTCTGCATTAGAGCAACAGTATATTCAAATTGCATAAGAGTCAAATTATCCAATTACTCACTGTTTTTGACCTACTTTATAGTTCAGTGTCAGTGAATTGGCTTGTAGGGGGTGAATGTGTTTTCAGTTTGCAATCTTTTTATAAGTTTGGATGTAACATTGTTTGGTTTTGTTGCTGTAATGATTCCAAAATTGAGCAGCTCTCTGAGTCAGCATCAAGCACCACTGGTCACGTTTGGCTTCATGCCTCCTCGCGCACCTTATCTGTACCAGAAAAAAACTGCACCACTCCTCACTGAAGCTATTAAACAATTACGTTGGAGCATCCATAATTTCTATTTTCACATGAACTATAAAATGCCAAAAATGAGCACAAATTCTCATTTCAGGTTCCCAAAGCACAGTGATGTCTGGAAATGATCTCGTCAGTGTTTTGCCAAAACCCCCACCGACAATGTGATATTTACAGTGACACGCAGGAAAAAGGAAGAAACTGTACTTACTGAGAAGCAGTTTATCATCAGTCCATCTTTTCTTTTACTTCCTTTATCCAAGTTAAAACCACGAGGCAAGAGCCTATCAGAGCTGTCATACTCCCTCCGCTGGTCACCAGTCTAATGAAGAGCATAAGCCTATCTCAGCTGTCTTAGCGTGAGGTCTATTGCAGAACTAACACATTCATGCTCACCGTCTCACCCATGGTCAATTTTGAATGACCAGTTAAGGTAACACCATGCATGTCTATGGACTGTGGGAGGACAGAGAGAGAACCATCACAGACACGAGGCGGGGGCATGTAAACTCCACACAGAAAAGCTCCGGCTGGATTCGAACCCAGGGGTTTCTTGCTGTTAGGCAATTGTCCTAATTTAACCCGTTAAAGGTTAACTTGTTAAATAAAGATGTTTAAAACTGGCACTGGCACCGGCACCCATTCATTATTTGATTATTATTTTTCTCCAACGCCAGTCCGAGGATGTTTCCTGATTCCCCTGAACAACATTTCATCAAAGTTTTTAGTTGGTTCTATTAAGCCCCCCCAGTGAGATACTGAAATCATAGCATCTTCTCTGACACTCACTGACAGCTGTTCACATTTTACAGGCTGAAGAAAACCATCCTTACCTGTCCACCCTTGTTTTATGGATGCCAAAGTTCTGCTTGGGTGACTGATGAGTGCCAGCGGGACATGAGTCACATGAGTGACTCTCTGTGCTCTATTCCATTTGACAAAATGACCAAAGAAGAAACCTGGGTGGCTGCAGCTATCACAAAAGCTTTGTTCCTTTGATATCCCTGTAAAGACTGCTTATCGATGAAACTCAAGAGTCGGGCTTAGGGAGGAACCTGGGGGAATATCATGTTCGCTGTCTTGTGAGGCTTTAGTTGTATAACGAACCACGCGCTCGGTGCCTCTTGATAGAAACATCGGGAGGTAGGATTATGCATATTAGCAATCTCCCTCTGCTTTCAGGGCTTAATGTTAACATCTGCACACTGTGCGAGAGCCACAGATGAGCTGGGAGACTGTGCTGAAAGTCTTCCATTCAGATGATTTATCTGATCACTATAATGGACTATGCATGTTATTTCGATGACATTATAATGGAGTCTGAAGGGGAGAGAGGCTTGGGCTCTTTGGTGTTGATAAAGCTGAGTCACTTAGGCCTACACTACTTGATTTTCATCACAGAAAAAAAAAAGCAACCACTTCATGAAAAAGACCTTTAATTTTTGAAGCCACTCAATTAGCAGTGATATTTTTCTTTCTTTTTTATCTTTGTTTGTTAAGCCCTACTTATTAATAGTCAAATTCCAACAAAGCAGAGGATCATTTCAGGTTTTGTTTTTTTAAATTAAAATAAAACCAGAACACCATAATTATTCAACATCAGCCATCATTATTCATGCATTTGGACCCTTCAGCTGTTGTTTACACTGATAAAATCCATTTGCTGTTTGAATGTGTAAGAGGGATAGAGAGGGTTTGGATAAGCAACAGGGCACAAGCAGAGGTGTGGGAGCTTTGGGAGGCAGTGAACATTCATTATTTTTCATGCTCTGGGTCAAAACTATGCTTGTGTGGGCTGGGCTGGTAATATGATGAAAATTTGCACACTTCCTGGAAACCAGGTGAGCCACGGGATGTTTTCTGGCTGTTTAAAGCTCCCGTTTGAACAAATGTGGTTTTAAACTGCTGGTGAAATGAAACCGCGTGCCCCGGGGGGATTTGTCTGGTCAGATTTTTACCCTTTCTAGAAGCTTGTTATAAAAACAACCAACATTGGTAATATCAAATTATTCCTTTTTTGAATGTAGGACCTGATCCTCACCCTTGAAGTAGCTTTGTTCAGGTAGATTTTGCAGGTGTGGTAGCATCAGTGCATCACTGAATCTCTCAATTTAGACCAGCTCATAGGATGGCTCCCTCTGGTGTTCACTTTTAGTTCTGACAACACTACAAGACAAATCTGTTGGGATGTGTCTGGATAAGCGACACATTAAGTGAAAACTGAAAATCAGAGGAAAAAAAAAACCCAGAATCAAAACATAAAATCCACAGACACTTTGTTAGGTACAACAGTTCTGGTGATTTAAGTGACTTTGAATGTGGCACGGTTGTTGGTGTCAGATGGGGTACTCTGAATATTTCCGAAACTGCTGAGATTTTCCCTATACATCAATCTCTGGGGTTTACAGCTGGTCTACAGCAGCAGAAAACCACAGTGGTGGCACTATTGTCATCTAAGAACAGAAAACTGAGGCTACAATTCATATGAGTTCACCAAGACTGGAAAAACATCTTGTGCTGCCAAATTTGTAGTGTCAGATTTTGAAGTAAAAAACGTGAAAGCATGGATCTATCCTTCCTTTCTTGTATCAGCTATTCAGACTCATGGTGATTGTCACATTTTTAGGTCCCCTTGTACCAAGTGAGAATCTTTTAAACACCACAGCCTAGCTGAGGATGTTGCTGATCATGTCTACCCCTGTATGCAGTGCATCCATCTTTCTGATGGCTGCTCCCAGCAAGGATAATGCACCAAAGTTCAAGCAATCTCAAACCGTTTTTTTGAACGTGACAATAAGTTCACTGTACTGAAAAGGCCTCCGCAGTCACCAGATCTCAATCCAGTAGAGATGTGGTAAAAATATTGTTAGCTCTATTAATGTTTTAACTGTTAATCAGTCTGAAAATGTTCAAATCTCAGTGTTGAAACCACAATCAAAATATTTTGTCCTCTAAAGATTAAATAATACATTCATTAAAAGGATCAGTCTGGTGATGTTCTCCATTTTTCAGTCATATTCTTCAAAGACCAAGACCACCATTACCCTCTGCATCCACAGCTTTGTTGAACATGAAAACTATTTTTCTTCTCCAAATATAACCAAATGTGTAATAACCGAGAATTACTGCAAACTAAAGACATATTTTAGTTTAAATAGATGAATGTTGGGTTGAAGCACAAAACAGGAATGTAAAGCATTTCTAACAAGTTGAGGAGTAGTTACAGTCCAATAAAACAGCACTAAGTTACAAGCCACTCCGCGAATCGCTACCTTATCGTGGTGGAGGGGTTTGTGTGTCCCAGGGGCTATGTTGTCGGGGGGCTATTTGCCCCCTGGTAGGGTCTCCCATGGCAAATTGGTCATGGGTGAGGGACCAGACAAAGAGCGATTCAGACACCCCTATGAAAGATCCAGCAAGGAAACAGTTTACCCTGCCCGGGATAGGGTTACCGGGCCCCGCCCTGGAGACAGGCCCGGGGAGGGTGCCCGAGGGCGAGCGTCTGGTGGCCGGGTCTTAGTCCATGGGGCCCGGCCGGGCACTGCCCGAAAAAGGGACATGGGCCCATCCTTCTGCAGGCCCACCACCAGCAGGAGGCGCCGTAGGGGTCGGGTGCTTTGTGAGTTGGGCGGTGGCCAGGAGCGGAGGCCCTGGCGGACCGACCTCCGGCTACCAAGACTAGCAATTGGTACATGGAATGTCACCTCTCTGGTGGGGAAGGAGCCTGAGTTAGTGCATGAGGTTGAGAGGTACCAGCTAGATATAGTCTGGCTCACCTCAACGCACGGCTTGGACTCTGGAACCAGTCTCCTGGAGAGGGGCTGGACTCTGTCTCAGTCTGGAGTTGCCCCTGGTGAGAGGC
>VURO01036782.1:9163-38253 GCA_015108175.1 Pelvicachromis taeniatus
GACTTGGTGGGGGGGGGGGGGGGTGGGCGTGGGGGTGGGGGGGGGGGGGGGGGGGGGGGGGGGGGGGCATTGGAGCCTATCCCAGCTGTCTTGGGGCGAGAGGCGGGGTACACCCTGGACAGGTCGCCAGTCTGTCGCAGGGCTAACACACACAGACAGACAACCATTCGCACGCACATTCACTCCCACATTCACACCTATGGGCAATTTAGTGTTTCCAAGTAACCTATCCCCCACAAAAGGGAAACAGGCAAACTTAAACTTAAAATCAATTTTTTTGTGGTCATTAATAATATTTAACTTTTTTACTTCACTGTGTTCAGTCACCGTTTTTAAACCAAGCAAATTAGCCATATAATCACATATTTGCTCTTAAACAACACCAACTTCCAGCAGTAGAGTGTTTTTACCAGTGCTAACATTATTTCTGCCCGCCATGGGTATCTATGCTATGCTGAGCAGATGACTCACCAAAAACAGTTACCAAGAAATTACATACAGTAAATATCCATCTTCAAATTTGCTCTAACCAATGTGTGGAATTTAGAGCACTGGTGAGCTTAAGGGTCAGCATTATTTACCTGTTTCGTGTGGGCTCTGTGACACGACTGAACGTATCAAGTTCAGAGTTTTTTTCATAACTTAGGCAGGCATGGCAAGCCAAACCGCACACTGAGGTCAATGCACACTTATTCATGTGGAACAGGCTTTTAAACCACTTTATCACTTAACCTCATCTGACATAGAAAAGCTGTGTTTGTGTTTTGTTTATTAGCATCACTGCTAAGTGTATTTCTTCATTCAAGTTGTGCGAAAATACGTTTTTAGAAATCAGAAATAAATAAAAAAGGAAGCATTATGGCAAATATTTTAATTTAAGCAATGGTAACAGTGTAAAAACTGCTCTTTAAAAGATAACTGTAGCTGATAACTTATATTATTGCCTAGACCAGCCTTGACCATACATTTTTACAAATGTTTATATTTGGTGTCTTTGTAGGCCGGTCCAGATGCTGCTTCTCTCTCTCCGAACAGACCTGACATCACTTTTTACCCACTGTTGAAATAAGAGACCACAGAGCAAGTCCTGGAGCATGTCTTACTTGGCATTTCCTGGTCAGGGGCTGGAGAGATTCTTTCACTCCTTTTTGCCTTAATTGTCACATGTCTACCCTTAGCTTCATGGCTTTTGTACTGTCTGTCTTAAGCTGAGGACTTTTTTTCTTCCTGTTTTTTTGTAGGCACTGCTCTATTTACAGCTCTGTATTTAGATTTCTTTTTACAGCTGTAAATACACACATTCTTGCCAAAGTCTTGTTGGTGTGCCTTCTTCAGAAGGATAATGATAGGCTGGGTAGCTTTATTCTCTTAGTTAAGGACAGAATTATGAAAAATACAGCATGCTCACACACACACATACACACGCACAGAGTACAAACTTAATAAAAATAAGATATCACATAGAAGCAAAATGTCAACTTCATATTTGTTTTTCTTTGCTACCAACAGACCTAAAGAGCTAAAAGACAGCATTGCCTTTCTTTGACACTGGGTTATGGGTTCATCTTCTTGATATCTGAATATGTGTTTTTTCTTTTTTGTTGATGTGCCTTTATTGGAAATTGCAGCCAAGTATGAATAGAAACATAAGCTAACAATGTTCTCAAACTTTAAACCCACCATGTGCATATTTCATGGATATTTGTGTCTGCATAATTTTTCTTCCTTTCTAGACTAGATTGACTAGATTAACTCTAAATTGTTAGTGTGCGTGAATGTGAAATGTTTGTCTGTTAGCACTGTGGTACACTGGTGACCAGTCTGAACCAGATGATGGGGGTACATGTACAAATAAATGGACAGGAGAGAAAATGGAGCTAAACTTAAAAGTAATACAGCAAGTCTACAAACGAGGCGTTCCAGCTGCTTTTATTCAGTAGCGTGTCCCCTTAGTGTCTGACTCAGGCAAAATAAACTGTCTCAATTGAAAGCTTGTGATATGTTTCATAAAACAAGCAAATGTGTGTTAGGTCCTGAGCATTGCCAAATTGAGACACACTCAGTATAGACCCTAAATTTATTTTGCACAGGATCGTGGGTGACGCGATCGATGCACATCTGTAAGTAACAAGATGTGAATGCATGCAGAGTGAGAATGTTTCGTGATTGCTTATACCATACTATGGTGTAGTCTTGATTACCCACTGCACTGATGAACTTCTCTGTTTTGATGTTGAATAACAGGATCTCAGAACTGTCACTTGACTGCAATTCATTTTACAGTTATGTGAAAAAAGTTTTTACAGGACTTTATGCAGTTCTGTGAAAAATTAAGTACAATCTTATTGCTTCCACATGAATTAGGTGGGTAAGTAACAGCCAAGTGCTGCTAATCAAATGCAATTCATTAACTGATCATCAGTAAGTGTGACCATCTCTTTAAAAGAAGACATTTTGGTAGTCTGCTAGTCTGGAGCATCAAGGTGTGTGTTTACACAGTGCCACGATTGTTCCAGGAGTGGATGCTCTAAAAAATTTCACATGAAATTAGTCTGAATAAAAAAAAATAGCAAATGAACAGGACAGGCTGACACTGTCAGAGTTAGAAAGAATAATTTTAATGGAAATGATGAATGTCTTCTTTAGACCTTGTCCAGCCTGGCAGACCGTACTCATCCTAGCCATCCATTTTTAAGGTAACCTTTCACCCCATGCTTCCTGGATAATCTTCCACAAGATGGATTGGCTGGATGAAGTCTTCCTCCATAATATATGGTCAAGTTGCTAGCACAACAACGGTATCACCTCCAAAGCACGCTTAGACCATCACGCTGCCTCCACCATGCTTGACTGATAGTATTAAGCACTGTTCTTAGATCTTAGACCATTCATTTGTTCTTCTTTGCACACATGTTCTTCTCTTTGATACGAAGGCCTCGCGAAGAACTTGAACTCAACTGTCCACAACACCTTCTTCCAGTCTTCCACTGTCCAATGTCTGTGTTGTTTTGCTCATCTGAGATTTGTCTTTTTCTGGACATTTCTACCATGAAGTCCAGCATCTCGCAGCCTGTTCACTGTTGATGCTGAAAATGGTGTTTGTTGGCAAACTGTGAGCCATCTTGGTCTTAAACTACGCACTCAGATATTGGTCTTCTTTGTTGTGTATTAGGGGCCAATCACTCTTTTGTTTCTGTCTTTGTTGGAGCAAGTTTGTGCTGTTCTCTGAAGGGAGTAGTTAACAGCATGATAAAAGAGTTTAATTGTCCTCGCAGTTTCTCACATTTAATACCCTTCCTTTATAAGCCCAACAATAGGCTGACAGGTTTATAAAAATGTTCTTTCTTTCTGGCCATTTTGAGCCTGTAAACAAGCAAACAATGGCTGATGCTTCCAATTCTAAACTAACCTAAAGACTGCCATGCTCCCTTTTCTGCTCCCTTGTTACTTGAACAGTTTTCAGCTGTGCAACACAGTTGCAAATTGTTTTCTATTAATCAATGAGCCTTGACTGATGCAGAAGTATCACAGTTGTTGAAATGACATGCAAAAATGCAAATCACTCTAAAAAAATCACCTGATTCATTTAAATTCTTTGGGTGAAAAAAGGAAATTTGCAACTGATATCAAAATATTTGACTGCCGGTGGATATCTCAGACTCAACAGGCCAAGCATGTTAAATTTCAAATTTCATAACAGTAGGAAAAAAACTGAACAAGCATGGCTTGTTTGGAAGGGTTGCCAGGAGAAAGACTTTTCTGTTTAAAAACCTGGCAGCAATAATGCGTCTGAACACACCACAAGATTTCTAGAACCAAGTAAAGGACAGATGAGTGGAGCTATTTGGCCACAATGCACAGCAAACACCTCATACCAGCTGTCAGGATGACCGTCGTTGTTCACATTGTATGAAATTCTATGAAAACTCTTTCCCCTCCTACGACTGCATCTATGCAAATCTACAAACACTACTTTCCACTCATTTTCAGGTCGTTTACTGTTTCGATTCATTCCTCTCCATCAGGCAGGTGTCTTTAAACTGTGCACTTAGCTGCTCAGACAGAATTTGCATTTGAGCTTTGAATGTAGTCGACCATTTAGCAACTAAAGAGACACCATATATTCTCCAAGGACAGTACCATATATAGGTAGTTTTTAGAATTTTACTTTGTACCTGAGTGTTTTTTTTTCTGTTTGCTTTCAGACTTTTCACTGTCTAGTTTCATTCTGTTTATCTTTGTCGGTTGTTCTTGGCCAAAGTATAGTTTTTGCAGGTTTCATTAAAAGTTTCCTTAGAAAAACCCTCTGCTTTCATCACTTGTCTTTTGGGAAGTGATAGTATACACTATTGAAAGTTTACTACTGCTCATGAAATCATGAAATGAAATGAATTGCAGAAACATTAGCTAATAAAGGTTTATAAACCTATCCCAGGAAATGCACCTTAATCAAGGTAGCCAGTATGGAAACACAAACTGTAGGTAAAAGACACTTTTATTCTATTTTCTTACTTTTATCATGACTGACAGAAACGATGCATTCAATCTGAATATGTACTGAGTTGCATTAGAAACAGAAACTTGAGGTGGAAACAAAAAAACAAGTCTTGGATTCTTTGTTGTCTACTTCCAAATTAATTCCCTTCATTCCTTTATTCCCTTCACAGAGTCACAAAAGTAATCCAGATACTATTATGCTAATAGAAAGAAATGCTATGTTTCTTTGTTTGTTTTAAACATAATATTTCCAGTACAACAACAGACCTACTATAGTTATACAAATAAATATCAGGTTTGCTTACCCATTGAATCAGATCTTCTCTTTTTTTCCACTGACATTCAGCATTGCTCCAAGGAGAAATCCACTTTCAAAGAAACAAACATGACTTGTTTTTCCAAACCTATAATTCAGTGCTGCTGAAATAAATGTTGAGTGTTGATTAAAGAGAATCACAAGTCAATATTTCCATGCTGGTGTGGACAAAAGTTACTGCTCCACTATTATTCTTGGTCTATACTTACCTTTGAATGTAAACAGCAAGGTCAGAGCTCCTCTCAGTGGGTAGCTGATGCTGGGATATTGGTATTTTCTAATGCAAGCAGAGCACACAGAAAAATCCAGGTTGAGACACTGTGAGTGCATTACAAAGCAAACTGTAAACTTCACCACAGGCTTGGAATTCTGTGTGCATCCCAGGTTGGCATCAACACTTGTAAGAGTATCCAGCTGAAAGGATTTCTATAAACTGTTTAAAAAACTTAAAGCAGATGGAAATATAACACTGAACCGAGACATCACTACTCAACATTTAAGGCAGGGTGAAAGAAGGCTGACGTTCAATGAATCTTAAAGGGCCCCAAATTATGTCTACCTGCGTCATTCCCCTTGTTGAGCTCTGTACTAAATCTTCCAATTGATCAGGCACATCATAATTACTGGCTCCAGTGGAAGAATTGTACTTTTGAGGAGGAGTGGTACACTCATTTTGAGCTCTCTTTTTCCAGGCAGGCCTGATCCGGACTGATAAAGGGGAGTTTTTCATTGAACCCCTTGAGAAAGGCCAACAGGATGTGGAAGTGAAGGGGCGTGTCCATGTGGTCTACCGCAGATCAGCCATCAAGCAGGAGACAGGGCAGCAAAGGGAAGACCTCCACAATGAAGGTAGGCGAGGAGAGGGACTGTGACGTAAGTGGAAACAAAAAAAAAATCCCAAAAGACATCTATATGTAGCTTTCAGTCCAACAACTGTGTGCTCTGGCCAAGTAAGGACATATGAGTAAGTGCAGAACTGAATACATCACTGTATACCAGGAGCAGCAAAAATGATGTCCTGAAGGTTGGCACATTAGTCAGAGAATGGACAGAAAAACAGAGGATAATGAAAATACCTACTTCACACATGAATAAAATTTAAAATAGCAAAAAAGACCCAACATATTGGTTGGGTCTTACAATATCACATTATTGTGTCTTACATTACACAATAATGAATAGAAACCAAGATGAAATTTTAATTATCTTGGTTTCTATTCATTATTGTATCTCTATTCTCAAACTCACTGTTTTTTTCCTGTTACGTGAACATATTATTGTGCTCTGACTGAAACTAAATTTGATTTTCTTAGTATGCTACAGTGTAGTAACGATGTATAACTGGTTTTTTTTTTATAAATTGGGTTTTCAGTTAGATTCACTCTGTGGTAATATGGTGATAAATTGTGAAAATCCCTAATTTGTTGCTGTCGACACGCAGAAATTCACACAAAGTACCTCCCTTTACCTTGTGCCTCTATGCAGACCTATCAGCAGAAGCAGTGCTCACTACACCAGCTGGTAAAATGAGGAAAGCTGGGGTTTGATGGTATTATTGGGGATTGGGGAATTTAACAGAGCTAGAGTGGGAAGTGACCTTTCCTTTGCAGCCAAATGATTCAATTTCATCATGAATTCCTTCTCTATTCCTTTCTTCCTGAAAAATAGCTTCAGCATCTGGTGGTAGACTCTTACTAACCTCGCAAATTTTCTGTAGCTATAAGCCTCTATGGTTTACTTTTAATCTGTTGCTCTCTAGCGCATATGTTCTTTGTAACAACTGTAGTCAAGTCACAAATTTACGGTCCCAACCCTCTTTTTAAATGCCATTATGAAATGCACTGCAGATGCATTCAAATATAAAGCAGCATATCTGTCTTTTGATATGTATCCGGATGGGGATACCGCCAGTAAAAAGCTTGTTAAGATGTTGATTTCCAGTGGAAAGAATCAACATTTTGTATCTGGCATGAGATAATCTTTAACTTTACTTGATGTGTATGCTTTTCATACTATCACAGATTTTTTTATATTAGAAATAAGAAATAAAAGCTGTCTTATTGTTTTCTTTGTTTCAATTTAATTCAATTATCTTAATTCAAGTTAATCAACCACCTCTGGTGGAAATGAATTATCACATGCAATGCATCTATTGTTTATTTATTTAATTCCTTATCTTAAATTTAGAATAAAATGTTTCTCCAAGAGATTTGCCTGGAGACAGTTGTTAAAATAGGCCTTGCAGAGCAGCCTACTGATTGTCATATGCATTGTTCTCCTGTGAGTACCTTTTCTGCTATATTAAATTATATGTAATGTCTGGATTTGCATCTGAAAGGCTTTAGTCATCACCAGTGGGAAAGTGTGAAATTACAAAATGTGGACTAATCAAATTGATATTTTGAAAGAACTTCCCTTGATTTAATGCGGTCAAATTTTTCAACACAGTGTTTGTTTGATGTTTGGTGTAGATATCATGCTTTTGAAAACCTGTATATTTCTGTGAAATCTAACAAAACGATGAGATATGATTACTGTTTAGAAAAGATCTGCTGATGAAAATAATTAATGCATATAGAAAAATCCTTAATATCTATTAATATTTGCGTTTTCACACACAGAACCAAAATCTAATTAAAATGAATAAGCAGTTTCTGTTTTTGTGTAGCTTTGGCAGCTTCAGCAGTGGTACATTTCCCCTGAATGTTATCTTTATGTTCATTGCCTTTGTGCTGTCTCAGAAGACAGAATTACAATTTTAAGTTATGTTCTAGATGTGCGGATCACTGCATCTCACTTTTTTTTCATGTGACTTCATGGCTTGCATCATAGCACCTATTGTGTCTCACACATTGTGCCGTGGCTTTAGTCTATAAAAACTGTGAAATCCACATTCACATCGTTTATGTTTAACAATTTGTATTACAGTTCTAACAAAGTCAGCCAAAGAAAGCTATCATCCTGTACACACACACACACTCATTTTCATATTTTAGTGAGGACATCTAATTTACATAATGCTTTCCCTAGCCGCTTATGCTAACCATCAAAAATGACTGCCTAATCCTAACCATCAGCCTAAATGATGTGAATGACCGACAGCTTAAACTACAGATGTGCTATAAAAATTATAGAGCCCTTGCCACTGTCAATAATTCCAAAGGACTCCATCTGATCATCCCTTTGAGTCAAAGAAAAGCATTTGTTTTATGTCACTTTGACACCATCTGTTCATTGGCTTTCATTGACTGGTTATCCTGGTCATGTTTTGCAGTGGCAGACATTGGGATTGCAGAACTCCCCAAAGCTCTGGATCTTGTTGAACAGAAACTTTCTGAGTCTGAGCGCAAAAGGAGGCATGCGAAGAAAGATGACTACAACATCGAGGTGCTGCTGGCTGTTGATGACTCCGTGGTCCGTTTCCACGGCAAGGAGCATGTCCAAAATTACGTTCTCACACTCATGAACATAGTAAGTGTTATCATTAAGAATGTTTAGGCTGCAGCATTGACTAATATGCATAGCATTTGGACTGAGAATTCCATAAAATATGATTAAGATACATATATATGAAGAGTAGCAGCAGGATCCCAAATACAGAGGACAAATAAGTCAAGAATACTGACTTTTAAAGAGAATGATTCAATAAGACAGCATGAAAAGGTGGAACTGGCTTGGAGGTGGGTTTCAAAGCAGCTTGCAAGGGCAGAAACACAAATGTTCTGAATTTATATACTGAGATTGTAAATAAAATGGTAAATCTTGACTTCTTGACCTGCGCTGGAGAACAGAGTGTCTATGTGTTAAGTCATTTGCAATTAATTTGTAAGGACACTGTTGTTGGCTAGGTCTAGTGCAGTCACTCAGCAGACAATATAAACCAAAAATAACAGTTAAGAACCTTAAAATAAATTGTATTATTACCATTTTTGTTCAAAAATTATTCAAAAACAGATTTTTTAAAAATAAATCCCAAATAACCAGATAAAGAGAAATAGTTGTTAAAGGCATGAAAATAGAAATGTCAAATTTCTTGAGATTAAATTATGCTAAGTCTGCGATTGAGAAAAAAAAAAAACTTAACTCTTTGTGGAGATACTTTTCTCCTTGTCCTCTTTGATATCAGAACTCGCCACACTTTCCCCCATAACCTCCACTCGCTTGCTGGTCATGGATTACTAATAAGAAAAGAGGAGGGGGGAGAAACTCTCAGCTAATTCATTATGGGTTCCACCAGCTCCTACCACCATAATCTACTTACACAGCCCAAATCCCCCAAGTCAGATTTTCACAGGGTGCTGGTTTCACTCTGTAACAGTTACCATTTGGACCCTGCATGGTGGTCTGATTAGCTGCGCTAGACCAATTAGAAAGTTGACTGGGAGCTGTACAGGGCAGTCATGGAAACCAGCGCCAGACGTCCACTCACACTGCCAAGCTCTGCTTACATGGAATGATTTGTTTATTTAATTAGATATTATATTCACATTCTGTTCCCAGATGTCTTCTTCAGAAAAAAATGTTTGACTTTTAATGACCTTAGGTGATTACACTGTGAAGTGGCTGCAAATGCACTCTCTGTAATTATCAGTCCTTGGTGTCTAGTACTCTCTGATTAGCACTTAAGGGTATTTCACATCACAGACAAGAGTAGTGAAATTGCAGAAATCCTTAAAGTTAAATTTGACTGAACTTTAAACTGAAATTAAGTCAAAGACTTAAATGTAGTATCTATATACTTGACCTCTCACTGAGCAAAATTTGATGAAAGAAATGTGCAAGAAAAAAGCAGTTTAAACAAATAACGGTCAAAACTCTTTGGTTCCAATGGTAAGCCACAAGCTTGCTGTGTCTGAAAGAGCTCACTAAAATCCCTCTGAATCCCTGGTCCATGGCTGCAGAATGTGTAGTACCACCTGGAGAAACTCTCCCTAAGGGATTGATTACTGGACATCCTGTCTGCACAAAGCCAAGGTTGACTGCTGAGGTGCCTGCTACACAATGGCTGGGTTGTTTAACCATGAACCAGGTTTTGTCCATGTTGATGTGATGCTATACACAAGCCAGGGACACCTCGTGCATTTAACCAACAGCTGCTACTCTCATTTTTGGCCATAAGTGTCCTGTTTCAGTCTTCTGTGCTCCTCATGGCTTTGTAATTATCCCCGTGGCAGAAAAAAAAAATCCTTTTTGCATAGATTGGAGATTGTAAAAAATATAAATAAATACAAATCAGCTTTGGTGTTTAGAAATGTTGTAACTTCATGCCAGCACTTTCATAAGTCCTCATTTTTGATCTTCTATAAACACACGTACAGTACAATATATAGGTCAGTACAGACAGTCTCAGTTCCGTTGTAATGAATACAAGTGAATTTGGGGTCATTCAGGTTTTTTTTTTTTACTGCGTTTGTTGACCTGTATGCACTTCGGTGAACAGAATATTTGCTTAAATTCTTGGGTGTAACCCTGTGTCCCTGAACAAATTTGGACTTGGAGGATATCCTTTTTGTGGTGACAGAGCTTTTGTTGTGCATGGTCATAATTTTTACCTGGTCAAAGCTTACTGACACATACTTGTTGGGGTTTTTTTTTTTTTTTTAGCAAAGGAGTGGCACTCTGTTGTTCTGTTTGTAATATCCAGAAAGTGGAAAGTTCTGTGTTGTACAAACAGACAAAAGAGAACACACTATGCCTGTAGTCTGGACATCAGTGTTTATGATAATTAAGACACTCTAAAGCTGAATATAGAACAGAAAATTCTCTGTAAAACAAACAAAAGAATACAAAACAAACTGATGCTTTGGCAGCGAAAGCTTTTATCACATCTTTATCATCTATTTGCTTCCATCGTTTCCTGTTTGTCCTGTGTTGAGTAGCTGGTCCATGTATCTGTCTATGCTCATATACTGTTCTATTTTAGAGGGTTTTTTTCACAACAGTGGATCTGCTGTTGCATCAGTTAAATCATTGGACTTCACCTCAGGGCTTGTGTAAGCTTCAGTGTCCAGTAAAACCAATCATTGATGACCTTTTTTTTAGATTAGTGCTGTATGACATTAGGAGGTATGAACAGGCTAAGGCATTAGTAGTAAAATGGCAAATGGACTGCAAATTATATGACGCTTCTCTATTTAAGAAAATAAAGAATTAATACAAAATTCTCTGAATTTTTTAAAATCACATTTTACTGTTGAGCTACCACAGATAATATCTGGAATTAAACCAGAGACCTCTTGATCTGCTTTTAAATGCTCAACTGACCTATACCACCAAAAGCAAGTATAACAATAAAATCATGACTAGTTAGTTTCCTCTTGACTAGCAGTGTGGATTATTAATAATTTATTGCATCAAGATTTGTTAGTCCCCTTTAATTCGACAATATCTTTAAAATCTTGGGTTTCAGTGTATTTTAGCTACTGTGTGTTTTAGCTAGTCTAGCTAGTGTATTTTAGCTAGATACTGATTGCACAATTTTAGGCATATTTAAAGAAAAGCATCCAGAAACAAACTCAATGAACTGATAAGACGTCCCATATGGTGATGTGGGCAATGGAAAAAACTGAAATAAATTTTTAGAGAGTAAAGGCCAAATGTAGAAGAAGAAATTGTTCTTATGCTTCCGCCAAAGGCTCACGTGTGCTTTTGAAGATAAATGAGTTGTGGTGGTCAAGGTGAAGCTACATATATTTCACTTGGAATAAAATGTTTTTGCTGGAAATGTTAAGCTACAGCTTGTTGTTATTTTGAGTTAACAAAAAAAAAAGTTAAATGCTTAAGGCCATCTTAGAGTATCTTCATTACATTTTGGATTGGATTACTCTGCATTTTAAAGTATGATGTATTACAGTGCATTAAGCTTATCTTGGATCCTTGTGTTGTTGAAGTCCACCATGAGGCAAGACTCCACTAAAACCAATCATTTATTAAAAGTATGAAAATAGCAACAAGTTTCTGCAACTTTTCCATATAAAGTTTGCATGTTTTTTGCATTTGTCTGGGTACTCCTCCCAAAGTCTCTCGTGATTCTAAATGATTCTACAATATACATGGGACATAAGTGTGAATGTATTTGTCTGTATATGTTAGCCTTATGACAGAATGGCAGCCTGTCCCAATCTTTTGTTCTGTGTCAGCCTGAATCCACTTGTTAAGTGATGATGTATCAACAGTGCTTCCAAGCAGTGCAAGCTCCGACTGATACAGTGCATTACAACAAGTTAAGGCTGATGGCTTTTTAACGTGTTGTAATGCATTGTGTCTGGTGTTATTTAATATAAGTAACCCTCAAAAAATAATCAGTGGTCATTGTTGCCTCATTGGCTTTTTATTAGCACTATTCGTGTGCATCACGCTTTTAAGATCAGTTTTTAAAACCTTATGTAACTACAACTCATGGCCTCACGGTTTGCCAGACACCAAATATCTCAGTGCTTCAGAAAATAATCACTGTGAACTAACTAAGATTTCAGTGTGGGAATAGGGAATAGGATTGGATAGCATAGGATCATCTCAGGTGATCTCTTGACTGAAGCTTGGCCTTTTATCAAAGTCTTTTCTCTGCCACACGATTACATTTGTCTCTGACTCTCACAGTAGCCTTTACTGAGGGGAGGAAAGTTAATGCTCATTCTCCAAATTCACTGTGCTAATGCTTTTATATTGTCCCAGCCGTAGCTCTGTCGCTAGCCATCATGTAAAAAACTATTATATGCCAGCTAGCCCAACTTAAGTAATCCTATAAACAGTGAGTCTTTTAGCTTTCCATCTTCACTTATGTCCTAAGTGATAGCACAACTGTACGTTTTCGTTTTTTAGGTATTCCTCAGTCAGAACATGGTATATCATCTTTAAATAGAAACTAACAAGCTAAGTTCCTGCTAACTTCTAACTCTCCTAAACTTCAAAAATCCTCTTTTTTGCCTAAATGTCAAACATTATTGTAACCCCTGGGAGAGTAGCCACACTGAACATTTTCTTGGAGATGAAAGAATTTGAGCCATTTTTAACTCTCAGTGATACCGCAGTGTTTGTTTGAGTTTGGGAACCAAAGAAGAGTCTGGACCCAGAAATGCCTAATGACGTCAGACTTAAGAGGTGGATAGCTCTAGACTCTCCATGACCCTGAACTGGATAAGCTAAAAAAAACTACATGGGTTGATCAGTTCCAGACTGTGTGAAGTAATACAAAGGAAAGGTGTTTCAATATTTTTTATTACCTTCTCTAAGATACACTGGCCCATCCTTTATAAAACCAAAGCAAATAATGCTACCCCATAATTCACTGTGACGCACTATTCATGCCAAAACTTGTTAATATATTTAATGACAGGCTGTTAAATCCACAACTGAACTATTATTATTATTATGCTGCGGTGGTAGAATCTGCTTCTCATCTGCTTCTTGTGTTATGGGACAAAGTCAACAACATCATATCTAGAAATGTATATACAAATCTCTCTCAATGAATTCACTTTGCATCAGTTATGTCCAGATGAAAGTTAAAAAACAAAACAAAAACTTTTTTCGGATATCTGTACTTTTTACCTTCTATTTTACTTTTCTGACAAATTTTTACTTCCTAAAATTTAACACAAATGTATTTACTTTTTACTTTCTATGTTTTCTTAATAAGCTGATTTCTTTAGCTTTAAAAGTACAGGTGTTATGGTCAGGCTACTTTAGCTTCTATAGTTAATGCAACAGAAGAGTAGCAGGCACAAAAGCAGTGAAGTGGCAGGTAATCTCAAATGCAACATTTCTAATAGCTCAGCAAATGTCAGTAAATAGGCAAAGTGTTTCTGTGCAGTTTGTTACACAATGTGTCTGCTGGCTAACAGTACAGCTGCTGTATTTCTAAGGGAGAGGAAAGAACTCAGAGATAAAGAAAGATTGATAAAAGTCAGGTAGGGCACAACTAGAAGAATAGAGATTAGTTTCAAAGGTAAGGACTCATTTGATAAACTGTACATTTCAAAGCTTACATGTAATCTCCTCATGAAGTTAAGTTTGTATATGGAGTTGAGTTTTTTTAATATTGTGAATTATCCTGCACAACAAAATAAAATATTCAAATTTTCTCTTATGGAAATGTTGCATAAACAACCTAGAGGCAACACTGGTTAGTTTGCAGTACTGTGAAGTTTACAGTGGTGCAGTGCAGTGTGTTGGACTGGTGGAGCAGCTGTGGTGTTCATGGTCAGTGTTAAGGGAGCAGACATCAAATTAAATTAATGCCGATGATGTGAATTAGATACACTCACAGAATTTCAATTTTAAACTGTCTAGGTATTGGAAATCAGCTATTGTATTATAGCTTATTGTAACACCTGCTTACATCTGGTTGAATTCAGTTGGCTGAATCGAAGAGCAACAGCACAGATGAGCTGATCACAGCTTATCTGTGCTCGTCTTCATTTTCCTATTTAGTTGCAAAATTACCCATCTACTACATTGGCAATGGCAGATATAGATATATTATTTAAATTCCCTTTGTGTTTCTATGCAAATGTTTGTATTTCCTTGTATTTATATAATTTTACTATGATATTAATATGTCATAAGGTTCAGTTTGCTTTTTCATTTTTACTTGAATAAATAAAGTGAATCAGTACTTCAACACACAGAAGTACAAATCTGTACTTCTACTTATCTGATGAATGTGTGCACTTTTGCCACCACTTGTTATGTCCATTGCTGTATTGCCAGGCTTTAGAAAAATCATATATTAAGATAGACTAGATTAATATGAGCAGGCAGGGTGACAAACTACTGACATTATCACAAGCATTTCATTTTAGTGCATGGACTATATTTCTTCCAATTTAAAATCCTTGGTAATGAATTGGTATATTTCATGCTTCTCTTTGCACAGGCTCTTTTTTGTATGACTTGCATTAAACAACACAGTGAAAACATGCTAGCTTGTCCATCTTTGTGACACTGTCTGTTCAACACAGTAGACCCACGTCAATATCGTGTCCACTCACATTATTAAGGAGCCTAGTGCAAGTGGATTCTCCGCGTGCCACACTTCTTTATACATTTTCTTTTGCACCGTTCCTTGACCTAGTCGCATTTTCTATTAAGGTCAAGGAATAGTGATTAGGAAAAATTGCTAGGAGGTAACTTTTTTTGGCTTGTTGGACTACAGCAGAGGTGGGTAGATGGGGGACAGGTGAGGTGGGTGTGGCAGACTAGTGACTCAGAAGAAAATGGAAGTCTGAGGACATCTGGTGGGGGGATGGGGAGATACAGTGAAACATGGGCAGTAAACAGGGCTCAGTGTAAATCACTGACCGAGCCAAGAAATACTTTCAGCTTTTAACTTTTTTTTTAACTTTTAGTAAACCTTAGTAAAACTATTTTATATTCATGTTTTGGTACTCTCTACACAAATGAGATGTTCTTTAATTTAGTTGCTCTAGATCAGGCATGTTAAACTCAGTTTGTATTATGGGACACATACAGCCCACTTTGATCTCACTAGGGATTTATGCTTCAGTAGGATTTCTATGCCATAGCTAATCCCATCTAAAACCCTACAACATAACCTATGGCGTAACCTGACATGACACAACACGCTGTGCCAGCACAGCCCGCAACTATTGTGATTGGCTTGTTCAGCATGCCAATTCATCCTTTTCATCATAGTTTTTGAATATATCATGACAGAACAATAACCATTGTCTCAGTATAAGGATTAATATACATAGCATCAATACAAGAATTCACAAATTCCTGCAGGGAGATTGTGGTAATTACCTGAAAGGATGTGAAAGATTGTACAAAGAAAAAGAAACACTAGACCAATCCTGCATGTTTGCCCTTTAAAAAACTGACCACAATAACAAGTGGTCCCACTATTTCATGTGTTTCTATCATGGCTAGCATCGCTGGTTCACATCAGAGGATGACCACACGGCAGTTAACACATAATGCACCACACACAATGAAAAACATCAGCCTCTTATATAGGTTACTGTAAATCATAGGCTACAGAGTTTCACCCTAGAAGTGTAAATTAGGCCTTAAATGGTCTGGACACCATTCTGTCAATGTGAACAAGTTTAGTCACACATTTAATCCCTGAGATATCTTAATATTAGAAAAAGTGTAATTTTAACAGTACGTCTCAGTTTTTCTACAAGAAATACTGCTGTATTAAGGGAAAGAAATTTGTGAGCATGCCTCTTTGGGTTTAAATTATAAGAATTAAATGTGTAAATACAGATTGGCTAGCTCATTGCCCACCCTGTTGTGTAATTATAAAACAAAGTTCTATTAATTGACACAAAATCTGAGTGAAAAAAGGCATTTTATTGTTCATCTATTAGTAGATTGATGTAATATGAATGGTAATTCTGGATGTCTATAGCTATAAAACTGTTTAAACAACACAGTTCACATTCTCCAAAGCTTTCCGGTGGGTCAGATTGGATATTTAGCTTCATGAAAATGAAGACGCATATTGTTAAGTTCTCAAGCCTTATATCATCAGCCTAGCTGTACTGACTGTTGGAGATAATGTTGAACCTTTAATTGCTGGTTGACACTTTAAACAGTTTATAAAAAGAAAAGAGAAAATGGTCTCATTTATTGACTATACTTAGACTCAGTGTTATTGCAGTGGTGTGACAACCACATACTGCACTCATATAATTACTATTAGTGGCTTGCAGTAAGGCAGTTAAAGCGTGGCATTGTTGACAGACAAACAAATGAGAATTTGTCAGCTATTGTTCACTAAGACTGTTTGTGAATATTTGCTTTGTAACTACCTCTTGTTGCTTAATAAAGCTAGGCTGGGTGTAGTGCTGTCATGGGCTAAACAAAGAGGGACTTAGCAACATTAACAGGCTATAAATTGGTAATTGATCTGAAAGCCATATGAAAAGCAGTGGCAGGATGTTTAGAGACAGATGAATGAAACAAAAGTTCAACTAAGTCATGTAGGGAGACGGCAAGTTGATGCGTTTTCATCTTTTCAATACAGTTTTTAAAATAATCACACAGACCTTCTCAGAGAAGTCACATATAAAACATTAAGTATCAATCCTCGGAAGGAAAAGGTCTGTACCTTCCAAAGAAGAGAGCCTACTTCGTATTAGTTGTAATTACTGAATTCACTTGTTACGATATCCTCTCATTTTGCAAAGAGAAAATAGACACGCATTTTGTGATTTTTGGTCAATAGGCGCATGAGAGTGTTTATTCTCAGGAAAAACTTAGGGCGAGGGAAGTGAGGCTATGTTATGCAAGCTTGTAACATAAAATACCAAATTTAATATGTGCCCGTGTCAACCACATGCTTTCAAATTCCAGTTTTAGACAGATCTTTTGCCCCGAGGTCACATGGAGAAATATGAAGCCAAATTGCTTAATTTTTTATTACAATTCAAAACGTAAATGAATGATGTATGGAAAAATAAATATCCGAACCCTTGTTTTCCTCTGAACTTAATTTATGATTGAGTTTATGAGGCCCGGAATGAGTGCTGACATGTAGCGACCATTTGATGAAAATAAAACACACTCGAGTGGAAATTGGACTTGGATTTGAATGGGATCCTTGCTTGGTCCTGGGTTATGCATCTACATACCACAGCATTCTTACGAAGCCAAATGGCAATCCACATATTTCTGGGTCAGGCTTCTTTGCCATTGCATAACAGCACTAGTTTCACTAAATAGTTGCCAGTCTTAATAACATATTTCATCATGATTCCAAGATTGTCGTAAGAGATTAAAAAATGGTTTGAGGACTCTGCTGGGCCCTGCACTTCAGACATAAAAAGGAGAACCGGTTGGATCAAGAGTTTTTGTGCAGTTCAGTGGTTTAAAACAACTGTTTGCTTCTTGGTTTGTAAGATTTTAGATAAAGCAAGATGATTTCATTGGCGGGGGGACGTTTTAAACTTAATACTGTTTTACTGATTAAACTTTATTATTTCCTAAAGGATTACTACAAACGTTAATCTTCTCCTACATGTTTTCTTAGCAGCCTGGAAAGGAGCAAAAGCAGCAGTTGTGAAGGCTGTATCTGTATCTAAGTTATATTGTTTACCTGGCTTTAATTAAACGCAGCAGAAAGAAATTCGTTTAGACATTGAAATAGTGTAATTGTGTGTAATTTTTTTTTCCTGCAGACTGTTTTTGTATAAGTTCTGGCTTAAAAACCACCATGCTTGTAGTTGTATTATTGGTCTTTTGGTGTTCAACTTGATATCAAGCCACTTTCATCAGAAGCACTCTATGCCCTCAGATCACTGACACATGCTGTTAATTTCCTTTCAGGTTGATGAAATCTACCATGATGAATCTTTGGGGACGAACATCAACATTGTCCTTGTCCGCATGATAATGGTGGGGTACCGGCAGGTGAGCTATGCCACACAATTTGTTTATGTGCAAACAACATTTCAAATGAGCTTTTAAGGCATATTCTCATTGTCTGCGCTGTCTGTGAATACACCTGTGATTTCAGCTCTTGTAATACTGCCTACAGGAAGCAAGATTTTTAACTGTGTTCAATTTTATTTGGAATAAAAACAAAAAGGGCTGAACTAGCCGCTATGACTCAAGAGAAAATGGGAGGAAGGCAGCAAACCCTTTTTATGATTTCCAGTGAAAAAAACATGTTTTACTGAACAAAGGCTCAAGTATTGTTGTGGCCTGAAACAGTATTCAGTAGCACTCGACCTTATATCTAAAACTGGAAGCTAGAAGAGCGGGTGCTAAGAGAAGTTAATCCACTGATGTCTAAAATATCAGACCTTTTGCTGTGTTATCTTTCTAACTCTAAGCAATGAAGTGAATAAGGATTTTTTCCCAAAATGTCAAAACAAATAATTTAAGGTTGAATCAGATGGTGTGTTCACAGTAAAAGCACCAAAGTAACAAGCTAAATTTAGAATGATATGGGAAGCTGAGTTTCATGTTTTGTAGCGTGGTTTCTACTTGGAAAAAGAGTTGTTTTAGGTCATTACTGCATCTTTAACACAATAAAAAATTGAAATGGGTAAAGTATAGGTTTGGCAAGAAGACCTCTGGATTAAAAAAACACCACAACATGTGGCACAGCTTCCTTATTTCACACCAATTTTTATTTATTTTTGGACACACTACAAAAAAACATAACAAACACAAAAAAGTAAACAGAACAGGTTTTTAGTGCAGAGTATTCTCACAATAAACTGGTTAAAACTAGAATGGCACTTAGTGAGTGGATCCTTCACCAAAGCCAGTGTCTTTATGCTGCAGTTTAAAAGAAAAGCTCTGTAGGGATCATATGACCTGATATCTCTGAATAAGCTGCTGCTTCAACCAAGGTGAGAGCTACACCTTATAACAATTTCTCTTTATCTGTTTTACATGATACGTTTGAAACTACCCAGTTATATTTTATAAAACTTATTGGATAGATGAAGCCTAAAGAGAAGAACATGTTACATTTCAGTGCAGATGCAAATTATTTTTCTTTAAAACTGCTAAATAGAGCAAAGGCCATTCTTGGAAATATACTCAGGTTATTCAGAGAAATCAGGTCAGATATACTCTGAGTGCTCTTCTACTTTCTAGTTCCTGATAACTTGCTTATAGTGACCGTGAATCTCGCCCAGCAAAAATGATTGGTTATTCTGTTTGAGTACATCATTTAAGTTGAATGATGAAACTAACATAAAAAGGGCGAGTTCATAGCTTTACTGCTCCACTGAACCGACTTGAAGTTTAGAAATGAATAATTGAATATACCTTATGTGGTCAAGAGAGAAACGTTTTCTCACAACAGCCCCTTTTCTTTTCATCATATATAAATATTTTTTGAATCCGACCTGTTTCTCTTCAACTTTTCTTCAGGAGAGAAAAGAAGAAGAAGAAACCAGTTTAAGAAAAACAATCTTCTCGAGTATTTAAGTGACAGGAGAATCACAGGAAGAGCAGAAGATAATAAAAAAAAATTGAGACTTAAATACGGATTCATTTATAAACCAAAACTTGGTTTATAAACTAACCAAGTTTTGTTTTGAAGCTTACTGTTGCTTTTTTGTTGTTTCTTCTAGCTAACAACTTAGGCAATAAAGTGAGAAAAATACAAAAATATCAATTTAAGATCATAAATTGGGGCCAGGCTGAGATGAAAGAAAGGCTGTTTCTCAGATGCTGAATTTAACAAGTGTACGAAAATAGTCGGTGTGATATTACTATTTAATTGAGCTCAGTTGTCTGTTTAAAATAGATGTTTTTTTGTTTGTTCTTTTTAGCTCTTCTGGGCAGTACTGAACTTGATCCCTGATTCTAAGAAAAGCTAAGTGTAAAAAGGCCCCACTAAAACATTAAAGTTGATGCTAAAACATATTAAAGCCCAGTGCCAGCACATACCATACATATTTAATAAACAGTGAGGAAATAAATGAGTACATATTATATTAACGTGATTGATGAAAGTAAGTGACAAATGAATATAATACAATAGCTCAGTCACTTTCACCTTTGCTCAGGCTTTCTTTAGTGTAATGAATGCACATGTACTTGTACCATGTGGTAAATACCCATGTAACATATTAACAACATATATTTTATTATTGTGACATTACTGAATGTAGATGTAATTGAGAGTAATGTGAAAGTAGCAGAAACAAGCCAGGGCTCTCTTTTAACTGCATTGTTTAACACCACAGTTTTACATGTTCACTTTTTTATTTGAAAATTGCGGTCCATACAGACGATATTGATTTGTAAATAATTAACTAACAATCTTGTCAACAAAAAGTTCTTTATTTGGAGCACAGTTGTACAAGGCAGATAACTTACTGAAAAAGTGCTTGTGCTTAAAGTGCTTCACTGGCTATGAATTTCAGACGGATCCAGCCTCAACTTAACGAAAAAGTTATCAATCGTTCTTTTCATCTTTTCTCATTACCCACAGCTATATCCACTTCTATTGGGCCTAGGCTGCTCACTTCTCTTTCTTACTTTCAAACGTACACACACGTAGGCCTACAGGAATATTTGGACCAAGGCCAATCAGAGAGGTCCTGCCCTTTACTATCTCTGTTTGGTTTAGACCACGATATGGGCATAATGTTTCGATTAGATAAAACTTTATTAATCCCTTGGGTGGGTTCCTCCGGGAAATTCAGCGTGTTGTCTGTTGTTGACCACACGGAGACTTTCAGAGTTGCAGAGACTTTTTTCCTGGTCGCACCAGTGCAACCTTGAATTTTTTTTTGTCGCACCATTGAGAAATTAGGTCGCACGTAGAGCCCTGCAAGCAAAAACTAAAGCAAACTGGTCAAAGCAAGCTGTTCAAATGATCTTCTGCATCTTCAGTTTATAGAGTTGTACATCAGCTTGGGTTTGTGTTTCTGTTCACCTCTTTCAACTCAATGCCAGCTTTGGCGTATTTGCTCATTATCAGGTGAACACATTGTAATGAGGTATGAAATACCGTATATTATAAACGTGGGGGCAGATACTCGTGAGTCATTTGCTTTACGCACGTATCCATCTGTCCACAAGTGTTATTTTATCTACATGTCTGACTGATGCTGCTTGGAAACTGGGCATTTTTTCTTGGCTTCTGTCTGTTTGTCAGAGCAGAGAGATGCTGTTTACCCAGCACCAATTAGCTAAGCTCCAACATGCTCTGTGTGTCACCGGCCCTGCTTGCAGCACCCACTCAGAAAATAAAAGCAAATGTTTGGCCAGTTCCTCCTGGGTGCCCTCATTTCTCCTGGCCTCACACATTGTGTGTGTCACTGTGTGTAATAGTAGTAGTGTTATCAATCTCCAGAGTAGTTCATCTGGAGCTGAGTCTTATTGTGAAATTTTCAGGATATTTATGACACGAAATACAAACCATGATGCATGTCCACTGCTTTACAAAACCTCCAAAAACAAAACACTGGGGACACAACAACAGTGTTTTAGCACTGTGTTAGGCCAGCTTGGACTATCAGAACAGCCTCATTGGAGGGAAGGGGTGTTCTCATGATAATAATGGAGGAAATTGTTCAGTCAAGATTTTCATTCCGTTATATTTGTTGGCCAACAAAAGCCAGATCATATGATTCACAATATATTTTTTTAATGATCTAACCAGTGAGTGGCCCCTCATGCCACATGGATGTGGGCAGTTTGACTCACAATAGAAAAGAGCCAGATGAGCTCATACTAGGGTTGTCTAAATATCAGAAGTTCAAAGTTGATAGGCTACCCAGGAAAATACGTGAAACTCGAGTAGTGCAAATGGATAATGATTCAAAGCATACTGCGAAAGCAATCGAAGAGGTTCTGAAGGTAAAGAAAGGGTCATCTTCAATTGCCAAGTCAGTCGCTTGATCTCAACCCAACAACGCGTGCTTTTCTGAATGCACTGAATGCAGAGAGACCCACAATCAAGCAGCAACTGAAGGTGGTGGTGGTGACTTCAAGCAATGATTGGCTACAAAGTTTTTTCTGTATTAAATATTACAATAATACTTTATATTTAAATTTATGTTAGTTAATTTTGAACCTCTGAAAATGGGGGACTTTGCATAAATGTCTGTAAATTCTTAAACATGCAATTTTTTTTTTTGTAAAACTCCTTAAAATAAAGCTGAAAATCTTCAATCACATATTGATTGTTTGATGCACAATTCATGCTGGTGGTGTACAGAGGCAAATTTACTAAGATTGTGTTTTGGTCCTTTTAAAGGTATATAGTTAGTGCAAAACAACAATATTTTTAGGTTTTCCGGAATAGTGCCGTGTTTCTAGTGACATGGCACCATATTTGCAACTCTACTACTAGCAGACGGGCTGTGTACCTGCCTGTGTGCTTGTGCTGTCTCAAGTTGTGTATCAACTAGGGAAGGTGACGACAGCCCTGTTGGTATCACTACTGGTGCATGTGAAATAACCTGATAGTCATTTTTAGCAACCGTTATTGTGATAACCATAGCTCAAACTACTGAAATACCTCATATTGCACAACAGAGCCAATGGATCAGCTCACTGTAGTGGCTAAAAGTTTTGTTGTTTTCTCTTTAATGTTACCTTCAGAGATTATAATGCTACACCATTAAATTCCCTGCTGGGCACCTGAGCGTTACGAGTTACAAACCTATTCATTGTTTCATAATCACCGGCAATTTAGCAAAAAGTAAGACTAATACCTGTAATCCTAAAGGTTCCCATGTTTTTCTAACAAACACATATGTACAGACTCCTGTTGCACCAGCTTTTATTCTCTGTCTAGCTCTGTAGTCACAGTCATGAGTGCATGAGCAGGAGTAGAAGCTCAAATGAAGCTGATGAATGCCGATGATCTTTTTTCTTGTGTAGACCCTTTTTTGTCCTCAAATTGCTCAACTTGGTTTCAGCTATTTTCTTTGAACGTTTTTAAAATGACAGTACATCTACTATCCTGATGTAAAGGTAAAAGGGTGATGAGTCTTCTTTCACCTAAGAAAGAATGGAGTCTTAAGGGGAACACCAGGGTTACCCTCCTATTTCTTTTCACAGTTTGATGAAGTTTTTTTCTTGGTCCTCTTCATTCTGCAGTCTATAAGCCTGATTGAGCGTGGCAACCCATCTCGCAGCCTGGAGCAGGTGTGCCGATGGGCCAACACGCAGCAGCGCCGAGACCCTGACCATGCTGAGTACCACGATCACGCCATCTTCCTCACAAGGCAAGATTTTGGTCCCGCAGGTATGCAAGGTACTGTATTTTTCTCGATCGAGGCCTGTGCAGACTGAGTGCTGATATCTGCTTCCATTCACAAAGGGGTTGGCTTCAAGTCTTGCCCAGGTAAGGTCGATGGAAATATAAAAGTGGGGGCTACAGCCGAGGTCCTGAACCCAATTCTGGAAATGGCAACCTCATGAGAAAACAATTGCTGAGTTGTTTCCAAAACCTTGCTGACTTGACATTGATGCCACCCTGGAAAAATTAAAAAATTGAGATATTGAAGAAGGTTTTTGGCATGTAGGTTTTTGGCAACTCTTTTTACTCAGTCACTGTTGGAAAGTTCTATATTTTCAGTACATTATTGTCAAACCAAATATTACTGTACATGTATGCAGTCATTTTGCAGCAAATTTGTGCTATACATGTTGTTCTCTTAGTTTTATGCCTCACCATGTGCTTCTTCTTTTCAGTCCTTCAAAACAAAATTTGAAGTGAACAGCCAAACCTGCAGAAAACACTGGGTCCTGAATGAACAAACCTCTGTGCATTGCTTGCATTCAATCTCTTGCATTGACCTGTGTATATTTTTTAACTTTTATAGAGCATATGTCATGTTTCGAGGACAGCCTGGGGCTACCTGGGTTGCTTGTCACACCTCTGGGTGTTGCCATAGCTGCAGTTTTGTTGTGTTCATAACAAACCCAGTTTCTATGATACCTTGAGCTAGGTTGGTGTGAACCCTGTGATGCGGCTCAGGGTCATGAGCAGACCTCACACAGTCTTGTCAAAGTTTAGCAGTGAGATGGTAGATTTTGTGTCCAAACAGGTAATGGGCTATCTGGTAAATAGAGTGAGTTAATGGAACAAAAGAAGATGCAGAAAGTTGTCTTACGTGGTGTCATTAGGTAATATTGAGTTTGCCACATTTTAAAAAAATGTACCTATCAAATCCTCTGAAAGTGTTTTTAATCTGGTCTCCCTGGCACCAAAAGATTTACTACAATGTTCCCAAGATGTTCAGTGTTTGAGTTTATCAACCAGATGACAGACACCACCTCTCTCCTCACTCTTCACATCAGACATAGAGAAACACTGTATTTTATTTTTGTACTGTAGCAGTTGCTGCACCTCTTTTGCTTCAGTGTGCATAGCTCTAAATGACCTTCCATGGGAATGTAATAGGCATTCTCCTGAATTCCTTTTATCTGCCTTTCAGATAAAGGGTCACGCTCCACATCTGCTTTCATGTTTTGCAACTTCACTTTCAGCGTTAATATGTCCATTTTGTTTTCATTTATGAATAAAGCCTTTAATTATTCTCTCCATAAAGGCATCGTCATCGTGCTGTAGCTAAAGCTCACTCTGCTGTGACTGAAATAACCAACTGCGGACATTCAAACAAACTTGACAAGTACACATGGCTTTATCACCAGCTGTCTGCCTGCTGCATTTTCTGCTTTTTTACCTGCATGCCAAAAAAAGTCTTCTGATGGTCAGAAAGCATGGAAATTATCTGAAAGCTGTGGCAAAAAAAGATGGCCAGAATGGGCGTGCTTCTGAACCAAGCTGATTCGCACTAAGCTGAATTGCTGCACACCTCTTGATCGAGTTATGTTTAATGTCTGTGCTTTGCTTAAAAGTTTGTTGTCCTGGTGAGCTGTGTGAAATGTTGTGGTGCCAGCCAGGTGTCTGCTGGGTAATAATAATGGCAGGCTTCTGAAACTGCTTTGGGAGTTTCTTTATGTTTGTTATGCAAACTGTGTACAGCTACTGCTGCGTTTGAGGAATTTACTATAAGTTTTTTTTAACCTCTCTTCGTTCACCTTAAATGAATGAAAGTGCCACTGTATGAATGTAGCCTACTCTGTCTGATAAATCACAATGTATACACGCTTATATACGCTGTTTTTCATTGAAAGAAGCTGAGCAATCACCATCACTTTCTTTATAAGTCACACACACTCACTGTCAGTCTGACAGCCAGCTGCTCACCAAGAAGAGATTAAAACCTTCACAATGAATGCAATTACTCCATATTTAGACATCATTTTCCACTTTGTCACACTGCATGAGAATGTCACCACTTTCATTCTTGATTATCAGGGCTGTGTGGTCTTTTGTGTCACTCAGGGTATGCTCCAGTGACAGGGATGTGCCACCCACTGAGGAGCTGCACTCTGAACCATGAGGATGGCTTCTCCTCTGCCTTTGTGGTTGCTCATGAAACCGGCCATGTGTGAGTAATGGCATCATGATGAATACCCAGCAGGGCCACTCACAAGATCTTTCTGTGTGCATTTAAGTAAATAGTATATGTGTGATTGTAGTTTGTGAACTTTAACAGTGATCTGGTTTTGTGACAAAACATTTCAGCTGATCTCGAGCTACATTTTACGTATAGATATGAAAGCAGTATTTTATTTAAAAACATTATGCTTTCTGTGCCTTTTTGTATAGACACAAAACATGAGAATGGGGAGAATTCAGTTTTTGTGCTTAAACCAACCTGTGGTTAAGCAGTATATACTTTAATCATTATACATCTACTCCTGCTGTCAAGGTCAATGGTTGCTAAGGTAGCAACAGGCTAAAAGTTACTGTAGCAACAGGCTGAATGTATTCAATAAACTTATGGAGCTGCTTATTAGTACTATACAAAAGTCTTTAGTAACCCCTCATAATATGTTTCAGGGAAAATGGAAAAAGCTACACTGACTCAATGAAACGTGAAAAAACTCATGGAAAGTTAGTATAGCTTTAACGAGCTTTAAGGTTAGTATTTGGCATTTCTGCCTTTATTGTTCAATACAGACTGAACTCTCTTAGACAAACTTTCTTGTAATAACATGGTGAATACAAATGGTACTCGTCTGTGTTCATAATTCCATAAATTTTAGATAGAGATCTCCCAACACCACTAATTGAAATGCATCCAAACCATGACAGAGCCTCCACTGTGTTTTACAGATGGCCGTAGACACTCACTCCTGACCTCACATACATGATGATGATGATTTGAACCAAATATTTCAAATTTGGATTTATCACTTTCATAGGATCTGCTGCCACAGTCCAGTTCTTGTGTGGTACAGTCTTTTCTTTCCTTTTCCCTTCTTTATCGCTGAAAAGCCTAATGTATCATATTTGATACATGAGACTTCGTCTGTGAAGGTTCTCAGTCATCCAGGTCATCGTAGTCTAAGGAGCTTGGAAAGAAAATCGTCTGGACTTCTTTAAGTTGCTTAACAATGTGAAATTACATGATAGACTGGGGCGTGGTTAACAGCAGGTTCACCCGAAACCTTGGCTGATTGTGACCTACACCCATTTTTACACCTTGACCCATGTAATTAGGTGGAGGATCAACAGGGGGTCCATGTCCCTCTTGGGTGGACACTCCCATAGGGCTTAAATCTGGGACTCTCCACATTAGAACTGAAGAAGCTTCTCGGATGAGAGGTGAAACGTCTTCAAGCAACTTAAAGAAGTCCATACGCTTTCCACCAGATTCCAGAAAATGCTGGATGTAGCAAAAAATACACACACGCACGCACACACGCACGCACGCACACACGAATTTCTGGCAATTATTTCATGGTTTAGGATTCTCCCATCCGTCACTGGGACAGGTCCTGTGTCATCTATTTGCTGACTTTCAGATTCTGTTCCTCGGCTGCCACTTCTTCTTTAGTCTTCCACTTGTCCTGTTTCCTTAAATTTTTTAAGGGCACACTGCACACCATGCTGAAATATGCCAAGTTTTCAGTTAATAGCTCTTTGGGAATTACCCTCTTGGTGCAACTTTATTCCTGTCAAACTGTTACTTGGCATTTTTGTAGATTGAGCCAAAAAAAAAAAATGGGGAAAAATCATGTGTTTTTTGTGACAGGCTGCTAGTAACAAAGTGCCATAAGATACAAGGTGCACTTTTTTATGTTTGAATGATTCATTGGTCAGTGTCATGTGGCTTAACAAAAATAAATAAATAAAAAACAGAATAAATGAACAAACAACCAAAAAAGTCCTTAATGTTAATTAGGGGAGCGAACTATATCCACAGCATTAAGAACTGTGTCAGTGACGTAGAAACTTAATAACACCGGAGAACACAGACGCTATAATAATAATGTGGAGTGCTTTGTAAAATTATTTTAATAGTTTGAGTGCCAGGGTCCACTGCTTTTCTTTTTTTTTTAATTTAAAACCAGACCAGTCAGTATAGATTGTCCCATGGTATATTTTCAGCAGATGGACTGACTGATGGAGACATACGACAAATGCAAATGTTTATCACTATCAAAGAATCTCTTGAAAGCCTCTCCACAGATGACTCAGTCTCATCAACCAACAGGATACGCAGGACTCTGCATGCAACAATGCACGGCAAGAAAGCTCAGGATGAAAGTCATCTTTGCTTTTTCATAACGTAAAATATGTTAAAAACCAGAACTAATGAATGATAGAAATTTCACTCCTAATGAAACAAGCACACAGATTAGGATATGTGACTGAAGTACATTGCCAAAATACAGAGAATCCTTTATTAAACATTTAGACATTTAGACAGATGATATCTCATAGCCAAATTGTCATTTCTTGGTAAATTCATATTCCTCACTGGGTGAAAAATATATGTATCCATAAGTCCCTCATCCTATTCATGTAACCCCTTCTGCTGGGGTTACTTGCGTAGTAGCATTCCAATCTCCAGGAGGAGACATCAAGACCAGGAAGCTCCGTACCATGCATGGAGGGTTTTACCCCAAGTCCAGCACCCTGAGGCTGTATGCTAAGCAGAAGGAAGGAGGCCGGGGACTAGTGAGTGTCAGCACCACAGTCCAGGATGAGAAAGTGAACATCCATGAGTACATGAGGAAGTTGGCCCTAACTGACCGCGTGCTTAGTGAATAACTCGGGCAGCAGAAACCCAAGAGGAGGAACCATGATGGAAGGATAAGCCCCTGCACGGTATGTACCACTGGCAGATAGAGGAGGTGGCTGGCAGCCAGAAATCCTAAGACAGCACAGAGGCACTAATCATGGCAGCACAGGAACAAGCTCTGAGCACAAGATCCATAGAGGCTGGGGTCTATCACACCAGGCAAGACCCCAGGTGCAGGCTGTGTAAAGATGCCCCTGAGACAATCCAGCACACAACAGCAGGGTGCAAGATGCTAGCAGGCAGGGCAAACATGGAACGCCATAACCAAGAGTATGGCCCCTACACCCCTTTGAGTCCCGAGGTCAAGATGGGAGACGCCCCCTAGGGTGGTGGAGAACGACCGAGCTAAGATCCTGTGGGACTTCCAGATACAGACGGACAAAATGGTGGTGGCTAACCAACCGGACATAGTGGTGGTAGACAAATAGAAGAAGACGGCTGTAGTGATAGTTGTAGCGGTTCCGAATGACAGCAACATCAGGAAGAAGGAACACGAGAAGCTTGAGAAGTACCAAGGGCTCAGAGAAGAGCTCAAGAAGATGGGGAGGGTGAAGGTAGTAGTGGTCCCAGTGGTAATTGGAGCACTAGGTGCAGTGACTCCTAAGATAGGAGCAGATCCCAGGAACAACATCAGAGATCTCTGTCCAGCAGAGTGC
>VURO01036782.1:38273-67627 GCA_015108175.1 Pelvicachromis taeniatus
CTGCACTCCACGAGCATCTGGCAGCACAGATGAACCAGCTGCTAGTTGATGAGAGACACCCAGAATGGCTAACCGAAGGCTGGATGGTCCTGATCCCCAAGGACCCCCAGAAGGGGCCGGTCACCTCCAACTACCGACCAATAACCTGCCTCAGTGTCACACAGTACACATCATAGAGGCTAAGATGAATGGAATACATGGAATGCCATAACCAAGTGGCTGGCATAGTATACAGAAACATCTATGCTGAGTACAGCCTGGAAGTCCTGAGGTCAAGATGGGAGACATCACCAAGGGTGGTGGAGAACAACCAAGCCAAGTGGGACTTCCAGATACAGACGGACAAAATGGTGGTGGCCAACCAACCGGACATAGTGGTGGTAGACAAATAGAAGAAGACGGCTGTAGTGATAGTTGTAGCGGTTCCGAATGACAGCAACATCAGGAAGAAGGAACACGAGAAGCTTGAGAAATACCAAGGGCTCAGAGAAGAGCTCGAGAAGATGTGGAGGGTGAAGGTAACAGTCGTCCCAGTGGTAATCGGAGCACTCGGTGTGGTGACTCCCAAGATAGGAGAGTGGCTCCAGCAGATCCCAGGAACAACATCAGAGATCTCTGTCCAAAAGAGCACAGTCCTAGAAACAGCTGAGATACTGCGCAGGACGCTCAAACTCCCAGGCCTCTGGTAGAGGACCTGAGCTTGAAGGACAAACTGCCCCGCAGGGGCGAGCAGGGAATTTTTATACATAAGTCTGAGTGATAGTGTTTGATATTAAAATGTGATCTTTTACTCAATTATTCATCATAACTCAGAATGTCAAGTTGTTTTTAAAAAAATAAAAAAATCTAGATGAGAATGATTTGAATATATTTTGGCAGTTTCTCTTATCTAAAACGATTGATTGAATTTTTATATTCTGCGTCAGTCTGTTTGAGGTGTGAGACATGAGCCTATACATGCAGAACTATTCTGCAACAGACATAGTCAGAGGTTGTTAGATTGGTGTCATTGCACCCTGTAGAGTTTTTAATCACACCAGTTAATTGCAGGTGCAATTACTGTTGCTTTGCAAAATAACACCTGTAGAAAGTAAAACCCACTTGTTTTTTTTGTTTTTTTGTATTTTCCTGCCAGAAGCAGTCAGATCTAAGCAGCATTTCGTCTGAATTACATTTATTTTTTGCCTATGACACAGATTAATTACACATGCCAAAGCCTTTTGTCAGATATGTTTAAAAACAACCAAATTTACCTCTTTTTTTAGTTATACCTCAATTTTTAAATAATAAAATAGACTTGTGATTTTACAGCATTGTTGTTTTTCTATGCTTTGAACACCTACTCGCCTCACAGCAGTCATCATGGGATAAGATCACATCTAATTATCTGCGACCTATTTGTGTCTTCATGGCTGTGTGGGCTTATTTGTGGCCTCTTCATTTCAAACATATGAGCACAAGGTGAAATGAAAGCTACACGTTTCCAGTAGGTGTGAATATGAGTTTGCACTTTGTTTGTGATAGACTGGCATCCTCTCCATTGTATTCTTTTCTTTATGCCCAGTGCACACAGGGAAGAGATTTAACTTTTTGTGACTCTTTAATAAAGGCAATAGAAGTTAAATGGTATATTCAAAATATTGTCGTCATTGACAGCCGTCATATTGGCATCCCAAATGTTGATTTGCCCGGGCAAGTGACATATTAACCAAAGGTCTCTTATGTAAACTAGACGTAACTAGACTATCTGAAATGGGCTTGATTTGAAGTTTACATTAATAATTCATATCCCTCTGGGATTAGACATAATATATTACCAAGTATTTTCAAATCCCTTAAAGACAGTATTTCAGTTATTTGTTGGGAGCGAGACACAACTTATGTATTTTTTATTAACAGCTGAAGACTGTTCCTGCAGTTTTGTCCACTTGTCTTAAAATGTGGATGTGGATATCCTGCTGTGATGTTGCATGTTCAGCGTTTGAATAACTGCTGACGAAGGAGGAAAAGAAGGCAATTATTTTGTTGACATTCAAATACAGTGTCCACAGAGCTTCACCAGGTTGATAGTCGCTTCAATTTAGAGCTTTAATATCCCTTCTGTACTTTTTTACAGGAGGTTGGTGTTCCTGGAGTGCAACTTTTTTTTCTCTAGCATTTAGCCTGCTAAGATTACGCTTTGACCATGCCTGTTTTGGTAAAACGTTATCTGTCTGATTTCTATCAGTTAAGCCAGTAACCTATCTCTCAAAGGAATATTTTAACATTTTAGGAAATTGTTTTTCTTTGTTGCATAATTTTAAAAGACAACGTTTTGATTGTTTAGATCAATTTTAATCTACCACCTGCAGCCATCCCTCATAACTTTATACAATAATCAAAGCGCATAAACAATTTGGCTGTTTTATAGTTTCCAGGCAACAGAGCCTCTAGGAGATTATTGTTTAGAAATTCTGGTGCAATAGAATAGCAAAGTGACATTTACACTTGTGTGATTTAACTCTTACATACTGTTCACATTTGATTTCTTCACAGTATGGTCCCAGTCAGGTTTGAGCTGGATCAAGAATTCTTTCATAAAACATGTTTATTCCACATTTTGAAGTGCAGATCTATTTAGACGTATAAATATTCCATCTGACATTAATAAGCAGATGATTCGTTAAGTAATTTACAGAAGGGAGAGCATATGTTTTTGGTTTTACAATATTTGATGTTGTTGGAAAAAAGTCCTGTTTTACCCAAAACATAATGAATGAATTAAAAAGAACTATAACTATTACCTCTATGGGGACCTATGCAGTAGTTGTGGGAGTACAGACAGTTCCTGTGACAGTGTCAAGGTTCCCTTTGAAGTATTCCACCTCTGTTTTGTAAAACTAAATAAAACAACAAAAATCACAGAAAAAAAACCCCACACACAGAGACAGAGACAACACAATATGCAGATTTCCTAAGACCACAGTTTTTCTTGAGTAGACAAACAGTGATAGATCTAAAATCCACATGGACACAGCACATTCCAATTTTAACCCATAATATTGTCAATTAACAAAATATTTGTACAATTTCTATGTTATAAATTACAAAAATACTTTTATTTTAGGAAAAGTCATCACATTTCAGGATAAATGAGTAAGACATATTTAATGCTATCAAATGTTAACAGTATGTAAAGGTTACACAAGTACTGTAGCATTAGTGTAATAGTAGTGACCCAGTAATGTGCCATTCTGCATGCAGATCTATATTGACTGTCTGCTACCTGTACCTTCATAATCGGCATATAGACACGTGGATTCAGATTTTATTCTATGAAATTAATAATTAAAGAGTACCTAAAGGTATTTAATATGGGTATTTAACATACCGGTATACATTGATTAGTGATTCTCTGTATGTTTCTGTGTTTGTTCTTCATCTCTTCTGACAGCTGTTATCTAAACTGCTTCAAATGTCACATGTGGGGTGTGACATGGGGACCCTGCTTGTTCGCTTCTATTTAAGCCACCCTGCTGTAACTTAAATAGAAGCGAACAAGCTTGTAATTTTGAAAAAGAAGTGAAAAATTGTGATAACTGATAGTGTTCAAATTTTCGATCAGAAAGTGCAGAGGTGCACTACACAACTCTACTTACTCCTACGCAATCAGACAGAAAGAATTCAGAAAATATTGTTGGCTGTGACTTTGTCACTTACCATGCTCACAATCAATGCTGTCCTGTTAAATAAATGTACTTTTGCCCTTCAGGTTGGGTATGGAGCATGATGGCCAAGGGAATCGTTGTGCTGATGAGACCAGCATGGGTAGCATCATGGCACCACTTGTCCAAGCAGCTTTTCACCGCTATCACTGGTCACGTTGCAGCAAGCAGGAGCTCAACAGATACATCCAGTATGTTCGCTCGTTGCACAGCTGTTGTGTACATTCATTTGTTTCTTCTCTTTTTGTATGTGGTCTGTTCCGGACCTTGCATTGCATATAACATTTATGTCCTTATTATTCTTATTGCTTTGTCAGCTCCTATGACTGCTTGCTGGACGATCCCTTTGAACATAAGTGGCCCAAGCTCCCTGAGCTCCCTGGGATAAATTATTCGATGGATGAACAGTGCCGCTTTGATTTTGGTGTTGGTTATAAAATGTGCACTGCTGTAAGTAACCTTTGTTGCCCTCAGATATATCGATTTATTAATTTGAATTATTTATTTATTCTACCATATTATATGCACATAATTAAACTGAGGAGTAAACTAATGTTCTGAGGAGTAAGGTCTGGTTTTTAGCAGGGAAAAAAAGACTGAATGAAAGCGTGTGTTTGCTTATCTATGTTTCTAAAAATAATAAGTGCTCAGATTTGCTGTTTAATTGCTCATTTAGTTTCGAACCTATGACCCCTGCAAGCAGCTGTGGTGCAGCCACCCTGACAACCAGTACTTTTGTAAAACTAAAAAAGGTCCTCCAGTGGATGGAACAGAGTGTGCACCAGGAAAGGTAGGAAATGTCTCTCAATCATCTGTAATTTATTTTCTTTTCTTTATAATAATTGCTAAGTGGAACTCTGTAAAAAATAGGAAGCAGAAATAGATGTTCTGAGCAATATTTTCAGAGAAACCAAATGTTATTAGTTTGGACTTTTTGACCTTTCTTTTCTTCTTGCTTTCCCACCGTCTCTCATTTTTAATGGATACTTATTTTCAGTGGTGCTTCAAGGGTCATTGTATCTGGCGCACCAGCCAAGAGCCTCAGGGCCATGATGGAAGTTGGAGTTCCTGGTCAAAGTTTGGCTCTTGCTCCAGAACATGTGGAGGTGGAATTCGCTCCCGCAGCAGACAGTGCAACAATCCTCCGTGAGTGCTACAGCAACAGGGAAGCTGAATCTATGTGGCAAAAGTAAAAAAAAAAAAAAAACCTGAAAATAAAACGTCTATATAGGCATGATACCAGGGCAGAAAAAGAACAGAGGTAACCACACACAAGGTAACAAGGAAATGGCACACATGAGGGAGACAGAACTGAACCTAATCAGACAAGAAAATGGGGAAGCAAAACAGAATACATGACCTGAGACACGGACCTTCAAAGTAAAACAGGAAATACAACTGGCTCAAGGACACGGACTTAAAACTACACAGGGGACCAAAACCTAAGAACTAGAGATACAAAACAGAAACCATCACAATAGCAGTCAAACCCCAGATAACAACAAAGATCAATAATGATACAGAAACCAAAACACTGGGTCACCAACCCAGGGCCGTGACAATAGACTATACATAAAAATGACATAAACATCTTCAATACTACTCATTGTTTGTTGAAGTTACATTTTGAAGTCTCAGCTTTCACGTTCTGGCCATTACCATTTTGGCTTTTGTTTGTTTGTTTTTAATTCAAAACAAACAAAGTAATGACACACACCCAATGCTAATGCAGTATCAGCCTGTCAAAGACAAGGCAGACAAATCCTAAATCAGGCTTTTGTACCCTATTTTATTGTATATTTTATTCGAATGGCACTATGACTTACAGAATGAACAAAACTAATAGTACGCAACATGGTATATTAAAAAAATCTAACTTTCAGTACATCAAACTAGTGTTTGCTGATACCATGCAGTATATCAGTCACTGCTATGTTATTGCCTTTTGCAACCAGAGCTGTTTGCCCCCAGCTGGTCATTAGAAATAATGGATGTACTCATTACCCAATAGAAACACTGATAGTTTGCAACATTGATTGCTTTCTTTGATATTTATCGCACACACAAATCCCCTGACCATTGTTTTTTCCAGCTGAGGTTAACCGACATAATCAGTGGCTGCATTCCATTTAGGTTTTCATTTTACTGAGATCTCAGAATCAGAATGGTTATTGTCATTAAAGCAGTGAAACGTTTAACAGTGAAAACAATTGATTTTAGGAACACAAGATTTAAGCGTGCAGATTTTTTTTATTGATGTTCTTTTATTAACTGTAATCAAGACACATTCCTAACCAACATTAAGGCTAAAATCAGATGACCTGTGCATGCGTAATGCACTGTGTGTTGACCTTTTGTGTAAATTGCATAAGAGCTAGTCTGGAAGTTTAAATCTGGAGTTTGTGAGTAACTTAAATGAACTCAAAAAGTTTACATGAAGGCTGGATCCTTTTTTTGAGAGTGCAACGTGTGATTTGCATGATACAAAAACAGGAAAAAAACTCAAAGAAACTGCAGATATAACGTGACAGCTTCCAGTCCGAAAAGCATTTTACTTTCTTTTTTTAATATTCAACTGGTAGGAATAGTTGTCACTCAGTGCTTTAATCAGAGATTGTAAACATCAGTAAAGCAGATTGATTTCTTGCATCAACTGCACAACAACATACCGTGACAAAGAATATGTAGGCCATAATGTAATTTGCTGGTATATGGGATTGATTAGGTCTCTTGGCACAGCAGACAGTTTGATTTTCCACTGCAGGAAAGGCACTGGTGCTAATAGAACCATTACTTACAAATGCCCTCATTGGGGCATTTGAATGTATTAGAGGTGTTCTTAATACATATTACATTTTTTTTTTTTAAATGTGCTAAATTAAATAATTTAGGAAATTAAGTGACTCTACGTGACATCAGAAACTCAAACCTGTGGCAAAATGAACTTTTACAATAAAAGCCAATAGCTGTACATATGGCACTGAGGTGTTTATGGTTAGAGTTGTATGCAAACATCTGGATACCCTTGTTCAAATAATATCTTGTTAACTTTTGTGTAATAACATTTCTTTAAGAGATGAAAATATGTCTTTCATCAAAAGTCCATGCACTATTACTTTTTATGTTTAGATGAACTAAAAATAAATTAACCTTGTGGACCTGGCTGAGGATTTGTAAGTGATTCCCACTGATGTGCGACTGCCAATTGCACTGGAAATGCTGCAATCCATCCAGAAAGTCAAACGGAAAATAGATGCAACCACGCCTCGCCGGCTTAAAAATCTGTGCTCTGCCTGCTGCTGTTGTTGGTGTCAGTGTGCGGATGGCGGCGAGAGAGAGAGAGAGAGAGAGAGAGAGAGAGCTGCAGCCAACTTTGTGTATACAGCAACCATAGAAAGAATAAAATATGCTGAAAAGCACAATGATGTCATCGAGTCTGCCATGGTTTGTTACAAGCATGTTGTGTGTTCAGGACAACATCAAACAAGGAAAATTTGGTGACATTTTTCCAAACAATATTTCAGAATTTTAGCTGTATGTGCAAACTGTGATATCAGTGACAGAGCGTGTAAGTATCGACTTACTGGGTTCCTAAACTTTTGTGCCTGGAACACTTACTGTTATTCACATATGGTTATTTTTTTTAAAGTAACAATTTGAAGAAGTTTTGTTTTTAATGTTTGTTTTTTACTAAAGTGATTTTATTTGTATACTTTGACTTGAAAATAACAAAATCAAAATGTCTAATCTAGGTCAAAAAGTTGCACACAGCTCTGGTGTATTACAATTGCAATTTCCACAATTCAAACATATTCTTTAGGCTTTTTAAAATATCCTTATTCTTTTTTTATAGCTAGGAAGATGGATCAGGTTTGAAATGTTTAATTACAGCCTGAAAAATGATATTTATGAACATTATGAAGGACGGTTGCTCAACAGCATTGTGTTTTTGTCCTTGATCAGACCTGCCTATGGTGGTAGAGATTGCCCCGGGTCTGCGTTTGACTACCAGATGTGCAACACAGAGGAGTGTGCAGGCCCTTACGAGGACTTCCGTGCTCAGCAGTGCGTCCGGAGAAGCAACAAATACCATAAAAACATCAAGCACACCTGGCTGCCTTATGAGCACCCAGATGGTAAGAGCTGGCTCTCCGCTTCATTGGTGAGCTTGAAAGTTTTTTGCACAGCAGCAAGAGGACAGATGGTAGTCACATTAGCAGCTTTTCACAGGAACATTAAGAGTCATGGAGATGTTATCAGACTGTCAGAGCTGTCTTTATCACGTTTGATAATCAGGGTGTGTATGAGTGTGTTTTCATGTGCTTTCAGAGGCGCGTAAATGTGAGCTCAGCTGTCAGTCAAAGGAAACGGGAGAAGTGGTATTTATGAACCAGGTGATGCATGATGGGACAAGATGCAGCTACTTAGACCCATTCAGTGTTTGCGCTCGAGGAGAGTGCCTGGTAAGCATTTGCTCAAAAACATAAACTCTGACATATTTAAGACATAATCAGGCACGTCTTGTGGTTTTTACTACAGCTCAGCAAAAAGTCAGTGACCTCATTTTAAGATTGATATCAGTGTCTTAAATCTTCAGACTTTGCATTCATATAATTTTGCACTGTGAAGGTCAGTCATCCAAGATACAATTAGCAGTAAGCTGTTTACATTTTAAATTAAATGGAAGAGATTTTGTCTTTGGGTTTGAAATTCATGATTGTGAATCTTGGGAGAGTATTTTGATTTTTTTAACAATAGTTTCTAAATTACACAAATAAACCAATTAAAAGCTATATATAATAGCAATTTTTTTTCTGTTTACACACTACAAATAAATCCTATGTCTTATTTATGCGCTATGCATTGCTTTACACCAGAGGTCACAGTGATATGACCTTTAGTAAATTCTACTTTGATGATGGCAGTGTTGTTTACAACTATTTAGCTATTTAATTACTGAAGTGTAAATGATTTTGAATAGAATACACCACTTTTTGCCCTTAATAGACATGGTTTTTATTTTGTCTCCATATTCACCTTGGGCCCAGTGTGGCAGCGTTATAGAGAAGACAATCAGTGTTTTGGTTACTCTTTTGTTATGTCTAGGCTTGTTTCCAATATGCATTATATTTTACAAGGCACCATCCAAATCAGACATGTACTTTGTCCTTCCATGGCATCATTCTCCCAGGAAAACAATCTGTGTCTCTGTAAAAGTCAGTCACAGTGTTCCACTGATGCGATTGACTGTCTGTGCCTTTCCTCCTTACAGCATGTAGGCTGTGACAAGGAAGTTGGGTCTTACAAGCAAGAGGATAAATGTGGAGTATGTGAAGGAGACAACTCTCACTGCCGCACTGTGAAGCTGACACTCACCAAGACCCCTAAAAAGAATGGTAACTACAGTGGTGAAATGGATGTTAGACCCCTAGCTCAGAACGAATTTAATGACCAGTTCTTCTATAATTTAGCCACAGCCTACTTATGGACCAGCCTTTATCATCAATCAAGATGCTGTTCTATTATCTTGATTTAGAAATAATAGGCTTCTTTAGAGCCCCCAAAAATACAGCTTGTTTAAAGCGCCGGGCTAAACTGTGCTCTTTCTTTTTGCTTTGTTAGGAATGCTGAAAATGTTTGACATCCCAATAGGAGCCCGCCACATAGTCATTGAAGAGAACGAGACCTCCCCTCATATAATTGGTGAGTGTGTCCCACAGTGTGTCTGCATCAGATGTTTCCACACATAAATAAAATCATGTGTGGAAACATCTGACGTTTCTTTGATGGAAGTAAAATTTACAGAAGAGTGACTGAGTGAACAAGGGGCTAATTATTAACTTAGCTAAAGTGCAATTAAAATGCAGCAATAATGTGACCTAATAGCACCTTAAGGTTTTGCAGACAACTTTGCGATCTATAGTCTAGAGGTGGAAGTGTGCTGGACAGAAGAGGAAAGAAAGTTAGCAGAAGCAAAACAGAATACATGTATGTGAAGGAGAAAAAGAGTAACAATGAAACTGCAAGGGATAGCTATACTGAAGATGGATACGTTTTAATACGTGGCTTCAAACATCCAGTGCAATGGACAGTACACAAGAGAGGTGGAGAAAAGAATGTAGGCCGGGTGGAGTGGGTGGAGATGAGTGTCAGGCGTGATGTGTGACAGGAGCAGAACTTTCACTGGGAGTAACTTAGAGAGATGGGTTTAGAAATAAGCGCATCAAAGGAACAGCTCAGGTTGAGTGGTTGGAGATGAAGTTATAGAGGCAAGGCTGCAATGGTATGGACATGTGCAGAGGAAGGGTGTGGATATATGGAGTAAAAGAGCGACAACCACAGAGAACATATCAGAAGAGGATGCTAGCATGTTTAGCCATTTTCAGGGACTATGTTTAGTGAATCTCAGGAGGAGTTTGAGATGTTTCTCTTTAAAGCTTTCATTTTTTATTTTTTTTTACATTTTTATAAACAAGATTTTGACATTAACTGCCTTAGAGACTAAAGACCTTGACTGCCCATTTTTGAAAGAGCAAGCTTCAAACTTTGCAGAGAGAATTTTGGAGTTTTAAAATAAATAGTTGTGACATTAAAAAGAATGCCACTACACTCAGCTCTACAAACATTAATATATGTTACGAGGAGGATCAGTATTCTCATTCAGATATGACATTTTATCATGCCCTAAAATAAACTTTTAAAACTTTCACAGCAAAGCAGAAAATTAATTAGCATGCTTACATATTTGCAGGTGTGAATCCTCAAGCGCTTTTGTTAAGGTCCAAAGAAAGAGAAAAGTAATCATCACCTTGTTTCCATGAAAAAGTGTATCACTCATACTGAAATATAAAGTGCAATTAGCACAGCTGACAGGTTATATCATAGGTGCAATTTCAATTATGTGGAAAACAGCAGATATTTTTTTATGCCTTACTTCGAAGCTAATGATTTTCAAATTGCACTTGCATGCAGTTTACAGTGTGAAGGTGAAAAGTGAGGACACTCTGAAATGTCCTCAGTTATGGAGCCAAAGAGTAAAAGAACAATCTTTTTTTTTTTTTTTTTATCCTAGTATGAGTCTGTAGGTGACTTTTGAGCCAGGATGAAACAGCTTTTAGCCAAGCCAACCGTTTTCCTTTCTGGGCCACTCTTTTCTGCTCTGACAAAATAGCACACAAGTTGGAGGGACTGGTGTCAGAAAGCCTACAATGGCATATTGACACATTCTCTGCTTAGAGCAAAGTCTCTGTGGTGGGAAAGGGTTGATCCCAACTTTGAATTTGTATTTGTATAAAACTTAAAAGATTTGGACATCCCTTCCCTTGGAGTTCCCTCTGCCTATCCATAAAATATCTGTTTCTTCATTACTGACAGCTGTGAAGAATCAAGTAACTGGAAACATTATACTGAATGAAAAAAGTGAAGACGCCAAATCAAAGACCTTCATTGAAAATGGTTTACAGTGGGAGTATTCCATCGAGGGTGAGAGGGAGACATTGAAAACAACTGGCCCTCTGCATGAAGGGATCATAGTTCTGGTGAGTGTATCAAGTACATTGTCTGAGCTTGAGTTTGTCCTTCCAAATTTCAGTTTTTTCTAGTAACATTTGTTTACTTTGCTGCAGATCATTCCTCAGGAAGAAGATGCAAAAGTTAGCTTAACGTATAAGTACATCATACATGAGGACCTGCTACCACTTATTACCAACAATAATGTTCTTCTTGCCGAACTGGACACATATGAGTGGGCACTGAAAAGCTGGTCTCAGTGCTCCAAACCTTGTGGGGGAGGTCAGTGAATGTATTGAAGCTGCAAGTTCTTTGCGTAGGCTCAAACAAAAGTAAAGATAAATCCGGTCAACTTATTTTCTTCTCCCATCACTATTAGATTGTTGTGACCATGTGAATGCTCAAAATAACTTTTCAATTAAACTACAGAAATTAATAAGTTAAAGAAAAAAAAAAGACTCACAACAGTTCTTTAATAGCTTATTATATAAAATAATTATATAACAATAATAAACCCATTTCACCTTAGTTTTATTTCATATATGTTTGCATTTAATTTGCTTCTGATGTTTAAACTTAAAACACACAATTATGAATGAAATATCTATTGTTTTTTTGGAGAGGTGAAAAAATAACAAAAAAATAAAACCAAGCCTTTATTGTCCCTGCAGACAAGTAGTTCCGCTACTCGCCCTTTGAGACCACTTTCAGCCATTTTTTGTCGTGTTGATTGAAGTCTTCGGTTTTTTAGCTATTTTTCTTTCTTAGGGAACAAATCTTGATGCATTGATTTTTTCATGCTGTGATCTCTTTTGGTCTGCCTGACCTTTGCTTTAGATAAAGTGATCCAGTTTCTTCAAAGTGGCATAGACTATTGTGCAGGGCTCTCTTAGAAAACTTTGCATCAAGCCTAGAGTTGACTCTGAGAAAGTCCAACCTTACTTAGATTGAGACTTTGCTTTCTGCAACTTTTACTTAGCTCTGATTTCATGTTTCCTCCCACCAAAATGCCTCTTAACAAGCAGGTTTTTAAGATTAAAACTTGATATTTCGAAAAAGCAAACTGCTGCTAGAGGGTTTACTTCTGATGCACTGATCAAGCATGCCTCAGTGTTATCTAAATGCACTGACAAGATAATATAGTTACCAACAAACAGTGCAGAATCTTTCAACTTTCCTTCAGATTTTCTGATTATTTTCAGTGTGTAGTCTCAGACTTTTGGACCCCACTATTTATTTTCCTCTGTGCATCCACACAAGCGATTTTAAATCAAGCAGTCAAGATGTGATTGAAGTGGAGATCTTCAGCTTTAATTCAATAATAACTGTTTATTATTACCACCTGTTTTATACACAAACCTCCTATTTTCAGAGGCTTTTTAAGTAGTTGTACAACTGACTGATAAGCAGCGTCATGGTCAGATGAAGCCTGTTTCCATGGTCTGGATCTGGAGTTGATTCTGAGTGTTAAACTTGTTGAACTTCAGTAGCTACTGAAACTCTTAACATGAGGTCCAAAGAGACACAAGTAAAGGAGGTCATCATTACATTGGAAAACTAAAATAAACCCATCAGACAGAGAGCAAAAACTTTAGGAGTGTCTAAATCAAGACTCTAGTCTTTGTGAGAATGAATGCACTAGCCAGCAGTCAGCATCACCAAAAATCCTTGAAAGACTGTAGAAAACAACTAAAATGCATTATTGCAGAATAATTTCTCTGAAGGAGAAGAACCAAGAACAAATTTCCTACCTTAAGGAGTTATGCATATCATTGTGAAACTCTACAATCAAGAAATGAATGCAGAGGGTTTACAACAAGCTGCAAACTACTAGCTACATATTTAAGAACAAGAATGTCAGATTAGACTTTCTACAGAACAGATAATACCATAACTGGATAGTGACCAAAGTGATACTTCAAAACCAACCCAAGAGTTTGTCAAGGCAAATAAATACGATATTCTTCATTGGCCAAATTAGTCACCTGATCTTAACCCAAATGAGAATGATTTTCAATTGTTGACCCTGAATGAAGCTGAATATACAAACCCACAAATTTGGTGATGTATGTAAAGACAGTCCTTGGATTTTAAGTTGAATTCGTTTGTCCAATTACTTTTGAATCTCTGAAAATGTGGGACTATGTATAAAATGATTATTTTTTACAAAGTCATGCAGGTCACATGGCATATGGTCTATAGTCTTGCTGGTACATTAATTATGTAATTTTATATCCATTAGGCATACAGTACACCAAGTATGGGTGCAGGAGGAAGAGTGACAGCCGTTTGGTGCATCGTAACTTTTGTGAAACCAGCAAAAAGCCCAAACCCATCCGAAAACGCTGCAACACCCAAGACTGCAGCCAGCCCACGTGAGTGACTTTAAACTACAGCACTGCAGTTCTATCAGCATTACCACTTTTATAATTGCTTTCATGTCGTATGTCCACTCTGCCAATATGCTGTCTTGATAGGTGGGTGGTAGAAGAGTGGAGTCCTTGCAGTAAGACCTGTGGCAAACTCGGGTACCAAACCAGGGTGGTGCAGTGCATGCAGGCACTTCACAATGGTACCAACAGGGTGGTCCACAGCAAACACTGCACTGATGAACGTCCAGAGATGAGGAGAGCCTGCAACCATACTGTATGTCCCGCCCAGTGGAGGACAGGGGCATGGTCTCAGGTGAAACAAGATATTCTTCTTCTTCTTCTCCTCCTCCTCAGTGTTCTGGATGAAATCTGATGAAATTTAAACATTTGTTTGTGTGTGTTGGGTGTGTGGCAGTGCTCAGTGACCTGTGGCGAAGGCATTCAGCAGAGGCAGGTGGTATGCAAGGCCAGTGACAACACCATTGGAGAATGCGAAGGCGAGAAACCGGAAACCATTCTCATTTGCAAATTAGGGCCATGTTCAGGTGAGATGCACATGCATGTACGTGCTAATAGGGGAGAGATATGGCCAGCGCTTCTGCTAGACCAGCTTGTGGCAATTAAATGCATTATGAGTCTCACGCATGTCATCACAATCCTGGCAGTAGATTATAGAAAAGCAAAAAGTGTGGATTTTAGAGAAGTGTAGTGTAAAGCATACATATACATTACACAAGAATTGTCTCGTGAACATGAGCAGAAATCCTCCAAAAACAGCAGTTAGATTTGCAAAAAAAGTCAACTTTGTATCACTAATGGGGGGAAAAAATTTGCTTCATGAGACCCACATAGGCAAAAACTGTTTTCATGACTGAATACATTTTCTGTTAATGCTCCTTGTGTTACATACCCTGTGCACACAAAGGCACCTCTTTAAAACCTTAAATATTTCTGCACCGGTGCCCTTCCTCAGCAGTAAGTGGAAAATTGTGTGCTTTAAAAACACCCAAAGAAACACAAAGAATTCCAGTTTGCGCTCCGTGTCCTTTGAACAACAAAGTTCTGTTTTCTTGTAAAAGAAACAGATTCCCAGAAGCTTTTTCTTTTATGGCTTCTGTTTAACCCATTTTTTTCTTTTGCTGTTACACTCTTCACCACATCCAGGGTCCTCTCTCGACGCACAAACATTGGAAAACTCTACAATAAAAGACAAAGCTGTCTATCAAAGAGTTCCAGAAAACCCTGTCCAAAAAATCTCTTCAAGTAAGTTACGATGTAATTGTTTTCAGAAATCGATCACTTCAATGTAAACAGAATAGAAGTAGAACTGTTCATTTCACCTCTGTTCTTAATGATCTCTTCTGTCCTGTTATTACTAGATGAGCCATGTCTGGGGGATAAATCGATTTTCTGTCAAATGGAGGTCCTTTCCCGGTATTGTTCCATCCCTGGATATTATAAGCTTTGCTGTGAGTCTTGTGACAAGAAAGAAAGCCTCACCACCCATGTTCCTGACTTTCACAACACCCCAGTAGCCTTAGCTGAACCTGACGTCTCAGCTCTTTCTCATCCTGCCTCTTCCAAGGCATCTCATGTTGCCACAACACAGACCCCGTCTAAAACCACTAAAGCCATGACTCGACGGCGTCTTTTCACTACCCCTTTGCCAACTACAGCTGCCACTTCTCCAGCTTCACCACAGACAAATGCTGCTCTGACCCAGCATCCCACCAGCGAATCCTTTCTCACTGCTGGAAAGAGAGATTCAGATGCTGGGCCTGTTCTACCTCCGGGGCCACCACGGCCTACAGCAGACTCAAGTGGAGGTGCATCTAAAGAGCACAGCCCAAACAGCACTTTAGGCCCAGCTGCTGCAAGATCAAGAAGGGACACTTTAGGATCAGAGAGGGACTCCAGTCACAGAAACTTGTCAGCTCAGAAATGAACAGTGAGCAATGTTGTGAATGTGCTGTTCGGTGAAATGGTCTCAAACATCAGCACACCCTTTGCAGTATGTGATTTACTCAAAGTTTTTCTTTTTCTTTTTTTTTATTATTATGATTATTTTTCTGTCCATGATAGTGAACTTAGACCAGCCCAGTGACGGTTACCTCATCAAAACTTCAGAGCGATCTGCACGCAGCGTCGCTCGGCCATGTGTGCTTCAAATATGAAACAGAAGAAAAAACAAAGGTGCTGTAAACTAAAATGACTTCAAAATGTGATGACTGCATTGCTACATTCATGTTTTTATCTGTGTACAGTTGTGCAAGCCTGTTTTTTTTTTCAAGTGCATTAGAACTACTATTAAACTCGTGAACATAAGGAGGTCATAGACTATGGTTTTGGAGGTGCACGTGCCAGCTATGGGGTCTGGAGTGTGCCACCAGAATAAATATAAACTTTATACTTTATTGTTAATATAGATCTACATTTTTAAAGACAAAAAAAAAAAATCCCTGTTTCATGTCATTGTCTCTGTCAGTTGCCATTTTATGACAGCTTTACTTTAAATATGATCCACATTTGAAATGCAAGAAGTAGATACAGTTCTGGCAGGTTAGCTGTTATATTGTACATAATAGTTGTTGCTCTAAACTCAAAATGCCCTGGCAAAAAAGTCTTATGTATTAGCCTGGCATATTCTATCAAATACCATGCTGATTCCATTTATATATACAGTATCCATCCGTATTCTTCCACTCTTTTAAGTTCTGGTTGCAGAAGAAACAATTTAATAATAAATCTCCCTGGCCCCCTACTCCTTCTTCAACTTGACAGCTCCCTTTATCTCCAGTGTCCACTTTTGGTTAGGGGATTACTGCCACAACAGGCACCAACCACCTATCAGTCATAGCTCTATCTTGGAACATGGTCTTTGTTACGGTTAGCACAGAAGACCAACAGAGTACCACTCAGGTTCATATCAGGCACACCATTATTCCCAATCACAACCCTCCAGGTCACGCAATCTTTGCACACATGTGCAAGTTATAGAGTGGATCACTGAGTGCCGAAGCCCAGAGTGCATAAAAGTTACCAGTACTTTGCTGAGTCAATAACTGCAGAGGTCCAAAACCCCTCACAAAAACTATGCATTGTGATCTTTATGACATGGGTTTCCATGACCGCGCAGCTCCTATAAATGTAATGTGTAGGTAGACTGCTACTTTTGCCCATATGCTGTAGTGTACCTATTTATTTTATTTCTTGCCACGTAGCTCAAACTCTCCTGAGCCACTACTATGCCCATGTATCAGTAAAACAACAGGATTGGCTCATATTTTTCCCAGTTTGTCTGTTGATTGAGTCTTTGGTTCAGGCCTGGGGCGGCCTGTGTTTAGGGAATTTAGCCATTGATTTCTATTAAAGATTCTTTCAGTGCCATGTTTCTCGCTTCTAATATCTGCGCAGAAACACATCAAAAGGATGAATTTACAGCCATGGCACAGATATTGCTTCATTTATTGTTGTGACTAAGTTACTAGCTAATGGCCTAGTCAAATGTTGCAGGGAAATACAACTAAGCATCTACTGAACCTTTTTTTTTTACTTTAAGAAAATCATTTTCTGTTGGTACAGATCGTATGGGTGTCGGTTTAGCATCAGTAATAACAGCAGAGCAATGGCTTGATAAATGTGCATATATAAGATGTGCTAATTAGCCATGTGGTCATGTTGCTTACTCTCAATTTGTTATGAGCTGCTAATCTCTGCTCAACCAGTCTGGTAAAAACTGCATTCAGATAATTCAGGTAAAGAGTGAATTGGAATGAAAATACTTGACTTGATTTAAAAGTAAATAAACTAAAATGATTAAAAACAAGTATTTAAAGATAGAAGCTAAATTCAGAGAGTCATTACACCAAATTATTATTTTATACAACTGTCAGATTATCAGATGTACTTACATTTCTAGCAGTTTTTGCCTCCTGCCTTGTTTGTTTGTTTAAAAAAAAAAGTAATATGCTTATTAAATATACATGTAAGACAATGGTATTACCTTACTAACTGATCACAATCAAGCACTCGTAAATTCTACAGTTATCCTGGAGGTACCCTCCAAACCTCATGCCATCACTCCTGGCAGGGAGCTCAGTGGCTTCTCTATCCCTGGTGCTCTGTTTTTTGGTGTCCGACATACCGCTGATTCTCCTCACTGATAAGAAAAAATCATGACTGTTTGCAAGCCAACCCCACTGTATCATGCCCTCTGTCTGTTTTTGTGGAAGTCAGTCAATTAATGCTTTAAAATGCTTTTCAGAATATAACGCATTATGATATATATATTTTTTGTAACTGTTTTTCAGATAATAATGTATATAGTGTAAATTTCAAGTTATGAAAAGTTGTGCTGCAATTGCAAAATACAGGCCATGCTGTCTACACACTGTGGTTGGTCGTACTGTTACACCGGTCCTGCATTGCGGTTCATAACGTCATTATTTTTATTGTATAATTCTTGTATATACGTACCTAAATGAAAGCTTTAATGTTAATATTTATTGAATTTTTAAGTGGTATGGTGGACAAAGTAAAACACATTTGAAAGATTTAGCATTTTTTCCTCTTTTCTCTGCTCATATTCATGTACTGCATTTTTAATTTGATCTTTTTTACGCCGCTGAGTGGTGTCTATTCATGACTAAGTGTGTTTCAATCAAAAACATCCAGTCCACACATTCATTCTGTCTGATCTAATTCATAGAAATACATCACAAGCGCTGAAACGCATTCAAACACTTTATTAACCACGTCCAGTCATATACAAGGTGTATCAAGAGACAAGTGATGCCTCTTAATCAAATCTTAATGAGGTTTGAGTGGCACAATGTGACAATAATTCCTATTAGAAGCCAGTCTTCTCCTGCCAGGCTGGCGCTGATCTCTGCCAGCTCTGCTGTGTAATAATTAGAAGCTGAGCATCTCTTCCACTGAGCATTTCTTCCATCCTTAAAACTGTAGCATTTTGCCAAGTAACCAGGCATTCACTATGCCACCCATCTTCTTCTGTGAGCAATGACAAGGTGGTACTGTGGTGTGGGTGTCACACAGACTGAGTGACTGAGTCAGCTAAGGCTGAGACGTCTGCGGAGGTGTCTGGTAAAATCCAGCTGTGCCCGAGGCAAAGCCTGATTGACAACAGACTTTGGCAGCCAGCCCTGAGAACAAAGTCAAATTTATTAGACGACTGAATGGTATTTGTTGACTGTCAGTCAACAACAAAAAGAGAGAATGAGGTTCAGCTAGGTGGTCTGCTGCTGCTATACAATAATTATGTTATTCAAATGTAGATATTGTTCACTTTTGAATAATATTACCACAGAGTCCACTTATTTTTCCAAGCTTTGAGCCACATCTCATGGCTGTTCTTAGTTTAACCATCTCTATGAGGGAAGAGCACTCTCACTCTAAAACACCATGAGATGCAGTTGATAAAGCAAACACTGAGACTTTGACTTTGGGGCAGTCTGAATACCGTGTCAACATGAACACAGTGTATTACATTTGCTGACAGCATTTAAAAAGGACAACCTGAGAAATGCAATAAGAAAAATCTTCTCTTTTACAGAAACAAAGGAAATTTGTGCATTGCTTTTGTTCATGAGTTGTTTAATGAAAATAATTGGAAATGGCCAGTTTGTATAAGTGTAATATATAATAGAACCCTGCATTATTGTGCATGTGCAGATTTAATTTATTAATCAATTAATTTACCTTCATGTCCATATTAAGAAGCCATGTGAAGCGACTTTTCATTGAATCCTCATCCAGGGCCTGTATGACGATGCAGGTTGGTCCATCCTCAGCTCTGTACACATGCGAAAAAAATCAATTCAAATAATATCTCATATAGAATAAGTTCTCATGCATTTTCTTCTGGCCTTTTCTATCTTTATTGTAATTATCAGTAATAGTACAGTGCATGTGGTTCTTTGGACTTTTCATGCTGTTGGCTAAGGAATTCAAATTTCTTTTATAAGCTGTTAAAGGTGCATAAATGCTAAAATAGGCAGTTTTAGCCTGTTGCTAGTTGGTTTGCTTGGCAACAGTATGATAAAATATGATATATATAACAACCTTCAGGGGCCTAAGATGTATCTCTGTGCATAGTTTGGTTTGGAGGAGTTGGCTGATAAAGAATCAATCACACAAACCAAAATGTATTATAATGTTTTAAACTGAGATTTAATTGCTGTTCCCACCACCTTTGACCCATCTGTTGATCATTTAAGATATTTGTATAATAAAATATCTCAGCAACTGGAATAAAAATTTCTGCAATTAGCCATGATCTCCTCCAAATGCAATTCACCTACTGGTGACTCCTACGTTTTATAATTAGCACCATGATTAGACCAACATTAAAATCTGTTCAGTACTCAATACATAATATATGATGTCAGCTCTAATCACTTTCCCAGTTAACCGAAGCTATTCTTTTTGTGGAACATGTTACGATAGCATGTTATACCTACTAATCATCACTCTATCACTGATCACTGTAGACAAGTAATCATGCTTGTATTAATATTTAGTTTGGCATCACGGTGCCACATAGTTTCCCTAAAAGACTTACTCATGCCAACAGCATTTAATATATAATTGGCTATGAAAATTAACTTTTGCTCTCCACATATTTTTTCTCCACTGAAATTAGCTGAGGTTGTAAGGACAAATGAAAATGTCAGGGGACATCAAGACAATTTTTTCCCCATTTGTGTTATTTTATCTCCCTTCATGGATGACTAAGATTAACTCAGACTCTTTATATAAGAAAAAGTTCAATTAAGCTGTTGAGTATAATTTTAGATATGGCAATGAATGATTAGTGCCCTGTCTGCAGATGAGCCCATACCTTACAAAGCCTGCCTGAGGGGGGAATGACTCCAGCTGAACTGCTGCTCCTCCAAGATAAACGCTGGACTTTTGTTTGCAGCTGTGTCTGACGCTCAGGAAATCCCTCTGTCCAATCACATTTCCTGCTGTCCCAGTTGAAACTTCGTGTGTGACAACTGTTTGTGGACCAATACGTTTTAAAACCTACAACACACGAAACCCACAGCATTTGCTTGTAGTTTGCAAAACTTGTGTGTATAGATTTTTAGCAGTCAGAAAATGCATTTGTTGTCACGAGTATGTAGCGTGACATCTGTAGGTTGACTATAAAGACTAATTTGCAGAGAAGTCAGGTTGGAAAATTTTGAACACTGCTTAAATAGTATTTGTATATGTTTAAACTCTGGTATTTTTATAGCTTAAAGTTTCACAGTTGATCAAGTTTCAAGGTTGTTGAAAGGCAAGTTGCTCACTTTGATTTGCTGTATGCTTGGGTTCCACTGGTGCATTTCTTCAACTCTGACAAACAGGAGGTTATGGAGCTCATCCACGCTGGCATCTAACACTGCCTCCAGCCTAAAGACTTTCCTGCCCCCTGGCATCACTTTGCTACAGATCGCATCACCATTACTCTAAAGAGGACAAACACAGGTTTGTGATCCACTGTTCACTTAGCTCAAGCTTTTTTCAGAGTGTGGTGACCAATGAACTTTGATGAAAGTGCCTTAATGGCATTTTTATCAATCAGATGTTACCTCAGCAACCTCAAACTTCCATCCTTCTTTCTCCTCCAAAATACTGAGAGCCTTCCTTATTGCTTCCTGACCATGTTGTACGTACAGCTGATCTTCTTTTGCTGGCACAGGTTTTATATCTTTTAGTTTGGCCTCTGCAAAAGATGCCTGTTAGTAATATTTCGTCAAGTGCAATCTTAAAGATTTAATGAAAATAACACAGTTATATTTTACCATTATAATTTAAACCAGTTTGCTGTCTCAAGTGGTCCTGGATTTGTCCCCACCGCTTCAAGTGCGTGATCTCCTGACCTATCACTGCCATGGCAGTGCGTTGAAGTCCTGCATGATTGAATGAAAAATAAAACAGCTTAGGAGACTTACCAAAAATACATTGTTTGCATGAATAGGAATAAAAAGGAGAAAGTCCTTCTGCAGGTTGTTGATGGTTTACCTACTATATTCCTTATATGTGGGTAGGAAATTCCACAGCAGAGCTTTACAACAGCAGGCAGCATGATGTCTGTCTTTGTCAGTGACAGCAAAGTAAGAGACTGTGTCTCTGATCTTTATATGCTGTGCGAAGGACACTCCAGTGAGATAAGAGCCAGAGAAGAAGATAGGACCTGCTCTGAATTCTGTCCTGAAGGCCACATTTCAGACTTCTATTTACTAAGACGAGGGTTTGGGTGCAAATTCTCTGAAAAAAATAACACACACACATACACACAGGACAACCGAGGTATTTAGTGCATCCAACACTAAATCTTAAATATGTTGAGGCTAGAATTTGGAAATCAGAAAGCAGTCCTATTTAGATTTCCCTTGACAAAAGCAGCCCATGATCAAAACTGTCACATCTACGTTTAGAGAACATTCGTTGAACGCATACGCTTAAATAAGCTTAAATGAGGCATTTTAAATAGGACAGCATTATGTCATGGTTTATTTAACTTCTTTTTCCAATTATCTTAAAATTGCATATATGCATGACGCATTTTCAATAACCTTTCAAATAATTGGATAATAAATTATCAAATTATTCTTAAATTATTTTTATTATTATTATTTTTTTTTATTAATATTTAAAAATCCCTCAAAATGCTCAGAATGAAGTAAACACAGAATGGTTGATGAATTATCAAGCACCCTTTTACCTGTAAGTGAATAAAGGTAGCTTTAGTGAGCTGCTATTTTATTAAAACAAGCAAAAAAATCTATATAACTTAACAGTAAAAACAGTTTACTGTATAATATACACTGATGTTCCTTATTGAACTTAGGCATAAGCTTCATAACTTTATGACCACTTGCCTAATGTTGTCTTGGTCTCCCTTTTGCTGCCAAAACAGCCCTGACCCATTGAGCCATGGACTCCACTAGACCCCTGAAGATGTGCAGTGGTATCTGGCAGAAAACATACTTTAAATCCTGTAGAATTTGAAGGATTTGGAGGCCAAGTTAACACCTCAAACTTGACGTTGTGCTCCTCAAAACATTCCTGAACCATTTTTGCTTTGTGACAGGGTGCAATATCCTGCTGAAAGAGGCCACAGCCATCAGGGAATACCATTTCCAGCGTGGACATTGTCTGCAACAATGCTTACACATGTCAAAGTAACATTCACACAAATGGCAGGACCCGAGGTTTCCCAGCAGAGCATTGCCCCTCATCTTCTTGCAGTCTTCTGTCTGTTGGGTCAGACCACATGGGCCAGCCTTCACTCCTGGCAGAGCAAAGACAGATGGCCGCCCCTCCCCAAGCCTGGTTCTGCCTGAGGTTTCTTCCTGTTAGAAGGGAGTTTTTCCTTCCCACTGTTACCAAAGTGCTTGCGCATAGAGGGTCATATGATTGTTGGGTTTTTCTCTGTATGTATTATTGTAGGGTCTACCTTACAATGTAAAGTGCCTTGAGGCAACTGTTGTTGTGATTTGGCGCTATATAAATAAAATTGAATTGAAATTGAATTGAATGCTCACTCAGTCATCTAGACATCACAGTTTGGCCTTGTGAGACTCACTCAAATCTATACTCATTCCCATGTTTCCTGCTTTTAACACATCAACTTTGAAGACAAAATATTGCTCCCTAATATATCCCACCCACTAACAGGCGGCATCACGAAGAGATAACAAGATTTACTTGTCAGTGGTCATGATGTCATGCCAATTGGTGTATGTAATCTTCATTGATTCTTTGTATTCTGAGCAGTTGAGAGATCATGATCAGTGTTGGTGTGTGGTGTGCTGCTGACCACTGCCTACTAAATATTCCCACCCTCTACTGTACGATTTCAGCCCAAGCTAAGTGTTCATGATCCAGTACTGTCTGTTATTAATATCAAATTATCTCCCACAATCAAGGCTCAAGTGTACCTCAGCAGGAAGAAATGGAAGTTTTGTTGTCCACGATGGTGATTCAATTGTTTTACACAGGTATATAAAATGGTAGTAACTACAAAATCATCCTAGCAGAGACCCCTGTTTATAGAAGGCAAACAAAGTGAAAAGATTTATTCAGCTGAGAGCTCTGCAACTCAAAGTGACATTCAGTCACTTTGAGTGGTTCATCTGTATTCAGCAGAGGCCCTTTTAGTGAAGCTGAGTTGTTATACAATGGCTAATAGCAGTATCATGCATTTATTTATTGAGAAAACAACTACTATCATGGAAAATAAATAGTGCGCTGACAGTTTAAACTCGAATTAAAAATAAATGGTACTGTTGTTCTACAAACTGCACAAACTAATTTTGTGTTATTTCTACATCACATTAAAACAAAATCCACAATAATATTTATTTGCACAAAGATGATGAAATGGTAAATGATAGGTCCCAGGCATCAATCTTTTTTCTATGACACATTTTTTAGTAATTTAGTAGAAATCAAGATAACAAGTACCAAAAAGTGATTCTCAGTGAAAGCCCTTTGTAATAACTGGCAAGACTATTGACTTCTATTGCAGGATACTTGAGAGGACGTAGGTCTCAAGGGAGCAGAGAGCAATTGAAGAAATTTCAGTTCATTTAGTTGGAGCCGTGACATGTGACCCTGAAAGACAAAGATTAGATCTGTGTTGTAAGGGCAACTGTTGCACTGATAAAATAGCAGCGGATAATGTGAAAAGATGTATACGTATATATATTCATGGCTGAAGCCTGCTTAATAGATTTTAACGCATAAATGCATAAACTGAACTGTAAAACATAATATAAAAATAGAGATTTACTGGTTCTCATGTCACTTAAAAATCTTCTTAACTATAAGATTTTATTAAAAGATTAAAGATAAGTTTATAAGATCTTACATACAAAAATGCAGCTGAAGGCCTCTGCTCTCACGGTGGAAATTCTGCACTGTAAAGTAAGAGGAATTGTAATTAGATGTCACAGAGACTGAAGAGTGAGATCACACATGTCATGCAGGCAGCACTTGATTTTTTTTTTATTTTGATCAAATTTTTTTTTTTTTAATTTGCTTGTTCATTAATTTCTGAACACATTCCCTTAAAAATAAAGGCTAATTCCCCTCAGCCTGCATCATGAATATATAACAACCGACTTGCTATCATATCTATGTATATTTTGATTTTTTTCTGTGTTATAGACAAAACATAAGTTAATCTCTTGAAAGAGTTTCTACTTGTTTGTATTTATATAAATGTGTTTTTTGCACAATCATATCTGGATTATGGCTCATGCACAAGAAAATAAAACAGTAGGTTTCCAATTTTGTTGATTTCTATTCAGTGCATGCATGTATGCATTAAAAACAATGAAGAATAAGCAAATAATAGGTTTCTTGAGTCTACCCTGCTGCTTTGTTTATTCTTCCTGTATGGCTAATAGCTTGCTACCAAGTTGCTTCACACAAACATGATTTATCATTTCTGGGTCTTCTCTGTAGTCCATTCATTCCGCTATCCAGCATGTCTCCTGAGAAAATGTGGCTGTTGCCAGTAGTTAGTTAGCATGTTTTTGTGAATTACTTAAAGAGCTCTAATTTTAACTTTAATTTCTAATGTTGTACATGAAAGCTTGTCAGTCTTTTAGAACCAGACCTAGAAAATTGTCTAATTTTGACCTCTAAAAGTGGATAAAAAAAACAATAGAATGGCATAAAATACTGTTTTGTAATGAAAGCAATTAAAATGGAGAAAATTGCAGACCACTATTACTCTCCTCACATCTGTTATGTTCGTTGGTTCATCAATCAAATTCAGTCTCTTAATAAATCATGTTGAAGTCTTCCAAATGATCTCTTCTTATTGGGATTAAGTTGGCTCATGTAGTTAAAGTGACACAAGCCCTTGGGGATAATTGGCAAGGCTTATAGCTATGTGATGCTTGAGAGGTGGTTTAAGTCTTAATGGACTAGAGGGAATGTTTAAAAAAAAAATCTAAGCTCATTTTGGCCAGAGCACTCGAATGTGTCCCTGAAACACAAGGATTATAGCTGCCTTGTAAGGACAAATGTCATGCTGATAAACCACAAGTGGTCCAATGATCATTTAAACATCAAGGTATGCAAGAGGAGGTCACAAATGTAGGGCAGCTTTTATTAACTTAATCCTCTCGCAACTTAGCTAATGGTGTTGTTGATGTTTGTGAATCCACTACTAGAAGAATACTGAACAACAATTTTATGACAGAGATGGATGGAAAAATCCGCTCTCCAAAACAAACTCTTACGCCGATCTGCAGTTCCCTAAAGATCAAGTGGACAAGCCAGAAGCCTTGTCTGCTAAAGCAGTGTTTGCTAGAGAGATGGGACCAAAGTGACTAGTCATCACTGACTAAACAAAGTAAAAAAAACTGCCCTAGAGAATGGGAAAGGGTTAATCAAAGTACTGAGACAACAAATTGTTGAGAGACCAAAAGCAAGTCATTTCTGTCATCACAATTGAACCAGATCTGTATGGAGAATTGGGCTAGAACCCATCTAAACGTATTTGCACACTGATTAACCCCAGAGTCCCAAGGTTCACAAATAGCACTTTGCTCCTTAACTGTATTTTACACTCTCCACGTCAAGAAGACGACGAGACCACTTGGGATCCTATGACATAAATTTCATCATCAGACAGTGAACCCAAGGGACGTTCGTGTGCCTGCCTGTTTTCTGTGACCACGCCGACTAGTCCACAGAGAATTTACATTACAGTTCAGCATCTATGCATTAAATGATATGCAATATGGGATAGTTTCATTTGAAAAAAATAAATGACAGAATGCGATATTTCACTCTTATTTGTTCTTCTGGGCTTTATTATTCAACATGTTTTAAACTTGTTTTAAAATCTGACACGTTTTAGATGATTTTTATGCAGAAGTACTAAATTCTGAATCAAGACTGTAGTAAACACTGTATGTTTAAATTCAGTGGAAACTTATTTTATTGAATCACTCAACACTCACTTTTTTTCAGTCAATTCATCTTTACCAGCACCCTTTTCACTGTGGGTTGTTGTATAGTAACCATGTCTATTAACATCTTGAAAGAGCATCAATGGTATCATCCCCTAACCAGTTATCTTGTCTGTGTATTTGGTTTGAATTAATTATTTCATGCACCATTAAAACACTGGGTCATAGTGGATGCCAGAAAACATTGTCTCTGTGGTTTGATTTTATTATGTTTAATTAGTTTTAATTCCAGCTATTCACTCAAAACTGCCTTCATTTTGAGGGAATTTCATATTCTTTCTTCTAACTTGTCTCTTTGGGATGTGGGAACTTCCATCTGTCTGTGTGTGGGGCTCCATCTGTCTCTCATCTTATGATATGAGTTACACCGGTGAGGTCTCTGTGGATCATGTGTGGATGTTTGAGGGAATTGCTTTCATATCTGTAAAATATTTGGCAGAAGGCCCAGTGCCTCCCTCTCTTCTCAATGCTGCCTTGCAGAAGCGATGCTGATAGAGCGCTAGCAAACAGCTGCCTCTTATCGCTACAAGTCAACAGGTGTCCTTGTGAGAAGGATTCATGACGTAAATGCTGAACTTCTTCCGTTGACCAGGCCAGCAACCTCAAACTGCGGTCACACCACCAGGGAAGAAACATAAGGTATGTGGTTGTAAATTGCATGGATGACCTCCGAAAACATCGAAAACCTTTGTTTTCAAGATTAACCTTGATTGCAATTTGTGCACTTTGTGACCATGAAGTAGTGCTCAAAGGTCTCTTTTGGCACAATTCTAATAGCTTTCTTTATTATTTTGCACACACATTTTCATGATAGATACATAAAAGGTCAGTCTGCACATAATACCCTTTTTTTTGTTTGCTTTGTGTTTTTTTCTCTGGTTATACATATTGAGTAATATAAAGAATAACAAAGGTCAATTCTAGAAAACAATACACACTATAGAAGAGCACAATATTATGGCACAACAAGTAGAAGCTTGATAAGAACAAAAACTAGTCTCACCAGCGGTAACTATGGCAACATATTGGCATGGCTTTATTGCAGTGATTTATGCATACATGAGTTGTACCGTTTATTTTGAAGCCTTTGTTGCATTTTCCCAACAAAATTTTTACTGCAATAAAAGGAAGCTGAAGTTAGATTTTATGATTGTCTTCTTCATGATCCACTTGCACTGGGGAATGAGTCATTTCCACTGACAGGTCTACCTGCACATACCACAACATTACTGTCACCATGTTAAACAGGCAATGTGGTACGTTTTGAATGAAGAGTTGCTTCTCTTGTTCACGCTGCTTTTCTTGCCCAAACATTCTGCTACAAGTTCATCTTCACCTGTTTTTTCACATCACTGTCTGGTCGATTGACTCTCCAACAACAAATGCTAACAGTCACTTTAAACAGAGCCTCTGTCTGAAATACGGCGTATGATAAATAGATACAACCAATATGAAATACATGGGAAAAACTACTCATAGCAAGACATTTTATTTTTCCTTTGTACTTAATGTACAGTCCATTAGCAGCTCGCTGCAGACTTTATTCATCTTTTGTTAACTTATTCTTATATTAAATAAACACGCAGACAGACACAGACAAAAGAGAGAGATTTCTTAGACACTATAAATAATTTGCTAATTGATTTTCCATTTTTCCATCAAAGTGTATATAGAGAGATCCAAAGAGATGCAGCGCAGTCAATATATTTAATAATTAAAAGCAAACCACAAATTACAGACGATGAAAGCATATTTGAAGACTTCATAGTTTTTTCTTTATGTCAGTGGTGCTAAAAGATCAAAGATATAAATAAAAAAGACTCCTATGTTGATGCAGTGAAAGCGTTTAGATCCCCCCCCCCCAAAAAAAAATAAATAAAATTCATGATAGATTTACCTTAAAGTAATAACATTTCAAGCAACAATAATTAATTAAGAATATTTCATTTTTTGCTGCTTTTCTGATAATGATGTGATTTGCCTTGATAAGTTACCATTTACAAGCATTTATATTTTTTTCTCTTGTATCCGTAATGATAACTTTGTTCTAGCTTTCAAATATGTATTAGGGAGCAAGCTGAGCAGTTTCACTCACGTGCATGTCCCTGTAGCTGTAATTAATCTGGATATGTAAATATATTAGTACTGCCTTGAACTCTAAAAATAGAATAGGAAAAATATAACTTTAGATAGTTTACACATTCCTGTTGATTCTGTTCTGGTTAGCAAAATCAAGGTCTGTGTTTACAGGTGTGAATAATTCATATCTCTCCATCCTGACTCTCTTGCTGCTCTGCAGCGGTCTTGCATAGTGATTTTAAATGAACCCAGTGGGCAGTGGAGCAAATGAAGCACTTAGACAAATGCTGTTTGCAAATAACGACCAGTTTATTGTTCTGACAAAAAAAAAAAAGAGAGTGGTAAGTCACATGTAAGCACCTGTTTTACTAAACAAGCAGCTTTGTTTTGTTTCTCTTTGATTAGAGTCTTTTTTTGGATGCTATTATTAATTTAACAACATCACTTCTTTGTTATAAAATCAAGCTTTGCCTGCCTCGGGTCAGCATTGACTCAGCTTCGATTCAGCATTTTGGATCCAGGGATTTTTTTACTAGGGTCACTAGATTTGTATTTGCTTGCAATCTTTGCTTGGAAAGCTTTGATGTAGTGTTAGCTCCAGTAAGGAGTTGGTTTTTGGCCTGTGTGCAGTTTGATCTAATTTTAATTTTTAATTTACATAAACTTTAATTTTCAAGTTTGCACTTGAG
>VURO01036789.1:0-13654 GCA_015108175.1 Pelvicachromis taeniatus
CATCTGAAGATGTTTGTTTATACGGTCATTTACTTTCTGACCATTAACGGCGTTTGTGCAAATACTCATCACTGTTGTGCTCGCAGCGTTAAACCCCTGAAGAGGTGACTATTGCCCATGTGAAACAGTCTTTAAATGTTGCCTCCGAGGTCAGTTTAAACGGCACACATGTAGCCCCTACGCCTCATCGATTTCCCAGGTTCTCCTGCTTTTTCAGCACACATGCTGCTGAACTACAGGACAACAAGCTGCTTTTATGCGCTTTGCCATCATGTGTGGATAGATCTGAGGAAATCTATTTTCATGATTATACTGTATACGAATTTCCCTCGGGATAAATAAAGTTTTATCTAATCTAATCTCTCATTTTAAAACTGTCAGTTTCAAGACAGATTTTCTTTTTTTTTTGCTCTTTTTTTTTATTTATTTATTTTTACTCTTGATACGGTTAAAGAGAGCTAAAGGTAACGCAGGTATTTGAACAGTGATGCACTTTTTGTAATTATGTCTCCGTACTCTAGAGCTCAAGGAAAGAGGATGTGAGAGATGTTGATACAAGGCCTGTCAGAGCATCTTAATGGAGGAAATACAGCATTTGGTAATGTTCATGTGCTCACGACAGTTTTTTAAACAGTATTAGAATGTCCAGTTACTCTGAAAAAAGGGGACTTAATTTATGCAGTACTTTTGTTAAACTGTTAACTGAACTTCACATCTGTATTGGTGCACACAGGCAAAATTCTTTAAATTAGATTTGTTATTGTCCAAATATTTAGGGACCAGAATTTTACATGACCGGAAGGATTTGTTGTTGCTGTGCTTTTAGTTATTTCTATTTCTACTAAAGTACTTAGGTGCTCACACATTGCCTGACAGATAAGAAAATTCATCAAGGCAGGGCACTGATTTGATTGTGTAAAGGTACATTTTTGAAGTACTGCTTTAGATTGCGTTTTAATGGCTGATTAACGTGAAAATTCCTAAATTAAATGTGACCTTGCATTGGTTCAGCTCTGTGGGCTGGATCTGTACACTTCGTGCTTTCTTTTGAGGCGCTGAATCGTTGTGTAATGCTGTCGGGGTAGGCTAATTTGTTCTTTTTCTCCTTCACTACATCCATGAACCTTCTCTGTGGTCGTCCTGTTTTCCGCCTGCCTGGCAGCTCCATCTTCAACATCCTTTATCCAATATGTCCACGATCCCTCCGCCGCACATGTCCAAACCATCTCAGCCTTCCCTCTCTAACTAGGGATAGGAATTGATAAGAGTTTAGCAATTCCAATGACATCATCAATATCACTTATCAATTCGATTCCTTATTGATTACCATTGCGTTCTCACTGGCTCCGCTTTGAGAATGACCACCATTGCTAAGCAGCGATCAAGACATTTACATTCTTGTGAATTAACTGTGGATGTTTGTGGATGTTAGGGATATTTTCCCTCTTTGACAACCCCAACACTGCGATCAGTGTTGGGGTTGTTACTCCAAAAGCAATTTTTACACGTATTACACAGAACACCTTTAATATAAACCTAAGGCTACCAGACCAAACAACACAAATGGCTATCCAAACGAGGACACATACGGCATTCACTGTTCTTGGCCAGCTTAGCGTTAGCATGCTTACTGCAAATAGCCAAAGTTGTGTTAACAACATAATGCAGCTGTGTCTGTCCTGCACAGTTTCCACTTTACTGGTAAAGCATTCTCGTCCTTCTGTGCAATAAAAATAAAAGTAAAGTCAATGTCCACGCTTTAGACTGCGCCACATTTCCTTCTCTGAATCTCTGCACCCCTTGTGCTGCTGTTTCTTTTACTATGTAGTGTACCACAGGACATTCTTTCGGATATCAGTTAACTCTTACAAACACAATGGTAGGACGCCTCAAATTATTTTTAAAAATTAATAAAAGCAATGCACATCTACATTATCTGTATCACAGTTTTACAACCTAAGATGGAGTTTGATTGCTAGCACTATTAAACAGCAGGACTGTGTCTTTCATAGTTACCGTTAGCGCCACAAATTGAGCGGGTACAGTTTATACACATTAAAAATGACTCTCCCACAAAACATCAACAGATTGCTACGTACACACCTTTTAGTATTTACAGATTGTTTACCACACAGATGCAAGCCTTTAACGTGTGAGAGAAACAGCTGCTGTTGTCACAGAGATGCGTATAAATCCTGCTCATTTAGCTGAAGTTGTCACGCTGCTGCGTATCAAAGCGGAGTCCCTTCAGCCTTCAGAGCACATCGATGTACCGTTGTTGTTCTTCAGCGCGACGCTGTGTGAATAGCACTGAGGCAACACGCTTTGTTCTCACCTTCATATGTTATTGTAGCATGGCCATAGAACAACACGTGAACCTTTAGCTTCAACCTGACGGCAAGCCGTATGATTTTACAGCCCAATGTAAACAATAACTGTGATGTGGCGACGGTAGCATAAATAATGCATTTCATGAATGAATGCGCAGGGGATTGCGAAAAGGTCAGGGAAAGTTTACACAGCAATATGTGGCAGATGGAGGGCAAAAAGCAAGTGTGAATAATTTAAAAGGGAAATTGACAGCGTGGTGACTGAAGGACAATTCAGAATTAATGTAGTTTACCAACCTCGTCTGCCAACGTATCTCACGTGTCTCTTGTGGACCCCAGAGCAAAGCTTAACTTGATTTAACCTTCTGTTAACTTTGTTCAATTCGCTGTAGTTCCACATATATCAAACCAACAGCTGCTGATTTGCATTAATAGCTTCTTAGTGAGCCACAAAACCACGAGAGCAAATCCAACATCAACAGCAGTGACTGTAAAACCTGAACCAGTCTCTCACTGAGATGGCAAACAGTTACCAGACAAGCACCGTACCAAATTCCACACTGATTTCCACTGATGGACCATGCGCACCACAGCACAGAGAGAGGGGGCAAAAAGAGCGTCAGTCGTGCAGTTAATTCTATAGCAGCTCTTTGATTCCCTTACAGTAGCTGGCCATGAAGTTTCACTCTTCTTTTACATAATGCAGCACAACAAAACCTCCCCAGCATGCCCATCTCCTGATGTGTGCCTCTAGTGTTCATTTTCCTCTCGCGTGCCTGGTGACGTGAAGGAAAAGTGTTCTTCTGCGTGGTGTGTGTCTGCATGAGGTTGTACCTACACGTGTCCACGTCTGCTCAAGGCTGCCACTGTGCGCCCGTAACTCAGCCAAAGAATTCTGGACACATGTCAAGTCCTTTCATGTTTTATGAGGGTGCGGGCCGAGGGCTTGTTCACAGCGAGAGCTAAAGGCACAACAAGGGCACCTGTCACTTGATAGCACACCTATTGTGATTTCCTTTCTCCCAGCCATGTTTCAAAGAGAAACTCTTAAGAGATGGAAGGGGAGGGGGGAAGGAGCAGGGCTGGGGGTGGGGGTGCAGCCTTTTATCTTTTACCTCTGCTCGCTGCTACTTCAATAATGACCGGAGCTGATAATTGACAGTAAAAGCTCAACAAAGTAATGGGTGGCTTAATTCAGATCTACAGTGTGTCAGTCGGCTGGAGGGGTATTGATGTTAAATGTTAAGATCCACTGATGAATGCCTGCTGGCATATAATTTTTAAAGTGGATAAAGAGAGTCATACTGTAACTGCTCAATTTTTAACACCAGGCAGTCGTTTGAAAGGTCTAAATGTAATTTTCTTTAAAACGTACATTATGAAGGAGAAAGACTTTCTTGCTGGAACAGTCATTATTTTTCACTGTCAGTGCATGACTACATTTCAGTTTTAGTAGGTCTGGCATAAATGCCACACTGGCCCAATATTGATATAAAACATAATAGCAGTGCTGTTTGAAATGATCATTTTTCTAGCATTTGTAAACCTCGCAGTTAATTTCTAATTCATTTGAGATTGATGACACGAAAAGCACATTGTTCAACATAGTACAGAGCAAGGTGACGTGGCGTGCATAGCAATTTTTTGCAGCTCTGAGGTGTTTGCATATTTTTGCTTCACTTGGAGTGAGTGCCTATTAACTTTGCTTAGATTAAACACAGGATAGCTTGTGAAGGCTTCCTGTTGGATAATGTTTTCAGTTTAGCTACAAATGAGCTGAATTTTCTGCTGTGATATGGAGAAAATAAGACTAAACTCACACTCATCATACCTACATGACAGAATAGCTCCATCATCAGTAGGTCTTGAAATGATAAACACCCACCAGCTCTGTCTCTGCATCCCTTTTGGAGGGATCAGAAAAGCTTAAAAGTCAATATTTGGTATGACCACCTTTTTTTCTTCAACTCAGTCTGAACTCTCTTTAATTTCTTTCTTCTGGTAGCTTCACTTTTTGTGTTTTTCAAAAGTTTTATAGTTTTTAAAAGTTCTAATTCTGCAACAACAAAAAAAAAGTGTAGATCTTATTCCAGGTGGAATTTTGACATTTCAGGACCAACAAATGCTTGGGCACAAAAAAGAGAACAACAGTGGTCTGCCAATATCTGAAAAATGTCATGGCATTGCATCCCATAGTTGTCAAAAAAACAACACAAGGACATGAACCTGCTGCCGATGGGATAACTTCATACATGTAGTTTCAAGACTTCTGGTTATCTTTATAAGATTTCACATCAGTGCATCTCATCACTGTTGATATATTTCTGCCTGAATAAGGTGTGGGACTGAATTCACCATCTCTTGAGACATGCAGTTGTTTGACCATAAGCTGGATTTACTTTTTTGTGTGAATTTGCATAGCTCTGTGGTTATACAGAGAGAGGGATTGTGGGAATTCAACCAGCACAGAGGCTACAGAGACAGACTTGCATGCAGTCCTCAGCCCAGCTCTCAGCAGCAATGACACTACTGTATGTGTTGGAACGACAGTGAAGTTCAACAAAAGATAAAATAAAATAAATAAACCATAGCTGCAATGGCTTCTAAATGTTTATAGAGGTTCTTTGACTTCCTTGTCTGCTCCTTGACAGGGGCAAAGATATGACAAAGTACCAACAACAGTGCAAACACAAACATGAGTAGCCCATTTTGCTGGATGCTATACATACACAAACACATGTTGAAGCTACAACATGTAGACGTGGATCTTAAAAGCTTGGCCTAGCACCCAAAAACTACCAACATGGCACCAATACTGCCTGTAAATTTACAGACGATTTGTTTCTTCACTCACGCAGGGCATCCTTCCACAGACTAAGAGAAAGAGCATCCCTCTACAAGACAGTGAAAAGAACAAAACAAAACAAATGAATGATAAATGATTGTGAAAGCCCAAAGACCTGGCTGGGGAGCACCAGCAGTACACATAACTTCTACCCAGAAGCTCTGAAGCTGATGTCATGGCAGACAGATGACATGAAATGCTTCTTTTTCTTGCCTGTAACGTCTGTGCAAGTGTAATGTTTCCCATCCCTCACTTGTGAAGGACAGCTAAAGCTCCTTAGGCAAAGACAGAACTCTTATTAGCAAAAGAATTAGATGACACTGATAAGACTTTTTAAAGAAGCGCTCTAAGGGACTCGTAAATTCCCCTGACATGTGTTCTTGTTAGTGCGGTAAATGCTAACAGTTCTGTGCTTTCTGGTAGCCAGAGACCAAATGTGATGGTTTAAACTCATTTCCACGCTTTTCCAAGCTAACAATACATTTAAGTGCTTGGAGTATAACACGAGAGCAATGCAGCCTGCTCTTGTTTTTTCCCCTGAATGCAGATCCCCCTTCGGTTGTAATTTAATCCAGAGTGCTTTAAATCCTATACTGCAAATCGTTTGCTCACTGTAGCTGTCGGGCTGGGTTGTAAGTCTGGCATTTACGGTCTATGATCAGTGTTTTGCTTTCATACACTAACGATTATTATACACTGTTAAAACCAAGTGTCAGAACATTTCTTGGCACCACATAGCTGCTGCAAAAAAAAGCTTTTTTTCAAATTGGTTAGTGCAGCCTGACGATGGCTGCTCAGCTTTTGTATGTTTAAATGTGAACAGCAGCACTTAAGTAGACTAAATTGTTTAGATGGACTCCAGCGTACAGCAGGAGAGACGTCATAAAGAAAATAGTTAAACACACCTCACCCACTTCAAAGTGTGCTTTTACATGATGTTTAACCCAGCTGTCTGTCAGTCTCACAGGCAGATAGTAATTCTTACTTGGATGTGTGACAACTAAGACTTTGGCACACTGTAATGCACACCACAGTAAGTGAAATAAAGCGGAAAGCTCTGTGCACGAAGGATTTTTCTGCTTCAATGCCAACATCACCCGCGTGCACGAGTTTAAACTTTAAGACACTGTTAGAGAAGGCAAATAGGCTCTCGAGCTTCTCTTTCAGCCAGCGAAGAGGTTTTATTTACAGTGACAGCAGCATGTCTCTCATTTTCGCTCAGCTGTTCATCGGGCTTGGTGCACCGTCAGCTCGCTGCTGCATTGTGGGAAAAGCCTGGCGGCGGCAGGATCTGTGCAAAGCTTCACAGGGAGCTCTGAGTGATCTCCTGGAAGAGGATTTAAACTCTGAGCTCTTTAATGTGTTTCTGGGGAGGCAGGCAGGTGAGTGCACAGTTCCTATCATCTCCCCCTGGAGATGGTGTGGATGGTGCCTGAAATGTGAATAAATTAGGAGCGAGGCATTGTGTTGATGCTTCAGGAGATAACCGAGGAAACTAGTGAAAGATTCTTCTGCAAATAGTTCCCATGTGAGCGATAGCAAACTATTCATCTTTGCACTTTTAAGCAAGGCATGCTTGTGGTCTGAGCCCAAGGCGATGCAGTGATGATTTATTTTCATCTTCTTTGCTTTGGGCTATCGCTCCCCTTTCTTGCTCTTTTCTGTCAGGTAAACTACAGCTAGATGAAGGTAATCCTAAATGCTCCCCACCACTGTAGACGGTATGGCGTTAACAACATTAAACGAAAATGCTCAGATGCCATCTACCAAAAAAGACTTTAAATGAGCCATGAGGCAGTAGACCTCATTAGAAATGTATGAATTATTTCAGCAATAAGAACTTAACATTATTCCCCCATCTAAATCGGATCTTGGTGTGATTTTCTATAACATGGTTACTCAACAAACATCGACACCAATTTGGCACATGAATATAAAAAATATAAAAATATATATATATATATATAAAATGGAAACCAAAATCAAACAAAGAAACCTAATTTTCTCAAAAGGATCTACATAATACTGTGCTGGTCAAAGGAAGAGGTTTTAGTTGGAAATTGGATTCAGTTAAGGAGATCATCCAGAGGCTTTAAAAGAACAATACTTCTGTTAGCGTACATGCTCGTCTTCCCATGCTGTGTCACTGTACTGTAGTCTTCAGTGTCATCATCACTGCCAGTGTCCTCTCCTCAAAGTCAGCAGCATTTTGATTCAGATCAGCAGCAATGCGGCAGCCTAATATTAAGAGCGTGATGCTGTCGGAGCCATATGCTTCAGATGCATCACTTAGAGTCGTGCCAGTGCTTATTATGCATGAGCTTGCAATGAAAGACTGATAGACGTCGGCCTCAGGCATTCTGGCTGTTACAGCCTCCTCCTTCTCCTATCATCCCTAATGATTCACTCAGGACCTGATCTGAAAATCAAATCCCAATGGAAGGTTTGGAATATGCCATTAAACAAGCAACAACACATTATGCCCAGGGTCAGTGAAAGCCATTAGTAGAATTGCGTCAGTTTTTAGGTTCATTACCTCTGTGTGAGTGGAATAGCTTTATTGGAACAGTTTACTCTGCAGGCTTGTCTTGTGTAGGCCAGGCTGCCCTGGTGAGCACATACTACACTGCAGGACTGAGCTATTGGTAATACACTTCAATTAGTTACTAATAGATAGATAGACGGACAAGTCTGTATATAAACATTTTAAAGCACAGATATTAGCTTTTTATTGCTAGCAGGTTATCATATTGTTACCAAAGTTATTTTATAGGCGTGTCCTTGTTTTCTCATCATTCCTTCATGCTCGCCTGTTTTTACACAGTTGTATCAATTTCAATGTAATATTACTTAACAATTCCCACTGTTAATAGGCTTCAAGGTAATGGCTTCAATAATGTAATTAAGCAGTAAAAACTTCATTTTTTCAATATCATGACATTCTTATTTCCACCTTCATTTCCCACTGTTGCCATATTGTTACAGACTTTTAATGGGTTGCCAGACTCTGTCCACAGACAAACGTAAGAGTCATGTTTGTCTTTTCTTCTCTAAAGCAACTGTGCCTTTAAGATTGTTAAACTGCTCCTTTAAATTGTTGTTTTTTTCTCTCTCTCTTCAGTGTCGCCTTACCTGGTACGTTCCGAGAATGTCACCAACAAATGGCTGTAAGTGTTAGACATCTCTGACATCAGTGGTTTGGAGCTTTCAAGTCAATGAAGGCAATTTCTCATTCTTCACTTTGGTTCATAAGGCAGCTGTCAGGAATGTGACTCGGGCTCTAAAATAGAAAATGATATTGCTTGCAGAGTAGTGTTAATGTTATGAGGTTCAAGAGTCTGAGTATTCCATCTTTGTCTGTCATGTTCTTGTGTTAAACATTACAACATTCATAGCAGTGTTTGTAATGTCTCAGAAAGAGTAAATAAAGCTTGATCTGTCTGGTTACTACAAAATATAAGGAAAATTAAATTAATACAGCCCTTCTTAAGTCAGCATACGGATTTAAACATGTGCTGTGAATCTGTTACATTAGATGTAACTGTCATGTCGACCGAGAGAGTTCATTTTGGGGAAAAAAAATGATTCTTTGACTTCAGAAAATATAAAAACAGTTACACTGCAGACCTCAAGGGGCATTATTCATGCACTCTGTTGCTCCAAGTTGTTTTGCTTATTTCAGGCACATTGCATCATGTGTTCAATAAATGGCACGGTTGTTTCTTTTGAATGCACTCATCTGTAGTGTTGATCTGTGCTTCCCTCTGATGAGCGAAGAAATTAGAGAGAAACTTTTACAGGCAGGCTGACAAAAAAATAACTGGCTCCTAATTCAAAAACAGCATTTCAGGATTTTGAAGAGAGCAGAAGCCTTGATACGACCCAGGAAGACGGCATCCTGATGGAGCTTCCTGTGGAGTTTGAAAATAATCCCAAAGGACATTGTTTTTCATTTTGAATGCGTTTTTTTAGTTTGTTTGGAGTTTGTTTTTGCTTTTTTTGTTTTTATGGAAGGAAAAATTAAAAAGAAGGAAACCGCGAGATATGAGGATGCGGCTTCACGGCTTCTCTCTTGCCACGGTAAATCAGTGAATGTGTCCAAAGCTTTTCATGTGCTGACGCTTCATTGATTCACACAGATGCAAAGGCGCTCGCAGACACATTAGTCTGGAAATACCAGATCGACACGCTCGCATGATGTGTATTGATCGCACTCAAGGGTAGGAAGATTACTTTCCAAAGTGTTAATTCTGTCAGACACAACATCATACTGATGCATTCTGCTTTGAGAATATAACATAATAAATTTGATTTAGATATATTAAAAAATTAACATGTCTAGTGGATTGCAACTCGAGCTTATTTTATAGAAAAGCATATGCGCTCCTATGGTTTAGTTGTGGACCATAACTGAGGCTGCACTATTATAGCAGGAAGCTGCTTCCTAGTCTCAAAGTAGCTGCAGAATCTCTTATCTATGATAGCTATTTAGCTGTGATGTAACCCACATTACAGTCATAGCCACTGCAAAATTAGCCCTGTATTAGAAGGGCTGCCATGAAAACGTGACAATTATTTCTATCGTACTCCCAAACACACCCAGCACACTTTATTTACATGCATGTCTTATTTTCATTGGGTTAGAAGCATTTATTCTTTGTTTAGCAACAGGCAAAACTAACCAGAGAATCATTGGAGGGCAGACAGGAAGCCAAAGTGACACAGGACACTAAAGAAAAAAAGCCCTTCAAATTAAAACAGGAAATAAACAAAGAGGTACGATTAATAACACTAAACAAAATGTATATGATGAGGAAACCAAGGTCTAAACATAGTATGAGACAGATTGTCTACTTCTCACATGTCACAAGGTTTACTACATCAGGTAGCTCCGCAAGTTTGATTTAGCAGTTTTATGATCAATCCCATTATTTCACAAAGCAAAATCTAAAGCAATGCATGCTCATGAAATAAATCCAATCTTCAATGGCATCACATAGTATATATTTATCTATAGGTATCTGATTTCAAAACTCCTTTGATGAAGGGACATCAGTTTTTTTTCAACCTCCTTTTTAACTACTGTGTGCAGAGGAGATCTGTTACAGACTGACATTTCCCTGTGCTGTGCTGCTCTGCGGGAGGTTTGAACACATGGAGATAAAACAATATAATGAGTTTTCGCCGGTATGTGTGTTTGTGCATGGGTCATTCAGCTGTATGCTAACCTTATCTTTATCTAGCTTACGTCTTCTTTGATTGTCGACATTCATCTGTAGTTTATCTTTCAGTCTCACAGAGCTTGCAGCGTTCAGGGTTAACATTATCCCTCCCCCCCAGGCATAACTTGTTGTCAGCTTCACCCTGTCAAAGCAAAGGTAACTACATGGAACAGACAAGAGCAGCGGCCACCTTTTCATTCAGCTCCCAGCAGGTTGATGACATGAATCAGCAAAAAAACGGGACAGTCGCTCTCTGACATGTGGTTATCTTGGCAGGGGCGTGCACCATGGTGGCCCGTTTCTTTTTCCTTTTTCTCACATGTGTTCTCGGAAGAAAATCATCAGTGTTCGATTTCCAAAAATATCACTCCTTATGCTACCGAATTGTCAAATAAATGGTTGTCAGTGAAGATTGCTTAAGTGATGTTAAAACAATGCAGCGTCTCTATTGTGCTTGGCAGAAAAGCCTTCTATTTCCAAACAATGCTCCGGCTTTCAAATCTCCACATGCTCTACTCTGTTCTGCTCCACGGTGATGCAATAGCTACTAACAATATGCAGAAGTGCAGTTGTGCTGAGGAACTTGGCCTCCTTCCTGCTGCTTCTTTGTTCCCTCCTCTGTCCCTCATGCCACCTTTCTGCTGCTGTCTTTCTGTGACATAGCTCGTTATATTAACACACACACACACAAACCCACACATCTGGCTCACTGGACTCTAGCCGAAGCGCTGTGAGGCACAAGTGGGGGGTGGGCAAAGGTTTGACGGGAGACAGCAACTGTTGCTTAACAGACAAGTGGTGAAATGCATGGTGGTGTAATTGCAATGAAGGGATAATTTGACAGGCGCTTGGTTGTGATAGCTTACAATTCTCTTATTCTCCCAGAATCCTTACACTGACACACACTGACACTCGCGCTGCATACAAACAAGGTACACAAGCATGCTCTTTACAGCATTACCCGTGTTCTTACAGACTTACCTCTGGGTAAAGCCCTGTCATATCCTTATGCCTGTTTTCACATTTCTTCTTCCATTAAAGTCATCTGTGTTTAGAGGTAGTGTATGTAATCAGTGTCAAGACATTTCAGTGCAGGAGGAGGTAATGCTTCTGTGGCATATTATTTTTCAGAGAAAGGTTTCTGTTCTTATTTCACCGCAACTGACAGTGCAATTCATCACTCGCAGGTCTATGAGAATACCTTATTTAAACAATGCCAGTGCATCATTGCTCAAGGACTAAAGAGAAGGAGCATTGCATACCAGCCAAACATTTCATCTTTCATCTTTTCATCTTTTTTTTCTTTTCTTTTTTTGCTCAATTTCTTGGGCAAAATGAAGCCGTCTCACTTGTGTTTCCCTCTGCTCAGACTCCTGCTTTGCTCAAGGACATGGATGAAACTGAATAAAACATGACGGACATCTTGTCAACAGAGAAGACAGGCTGAGATCGGAAAGGGAAATGGAAAACCTCACCTCTGCTTACAGTGTTTGTCGGTATGGGCTCAAAAGTGGGAGTTATTCATGCATTTTGAGGTGGTGTTGACCCTCATTTCAAGATCTGTGCTGGTGAAAGAATTGGGAAAGTATTAATTGCTTGTTACACTTTTACCAGGTTCCAGTCCTCTTTTATCAAAGCAGAATGTCGTTTCTTAATCTTAGACATTAAAACTGTACATCTGCTGGTTACACAGGCAATAGCCCTGGGCTCAGTTAACACAAATACTTAATATCTCGGTAATCGCGCCTTAATGTTCTTCTGATCTTAATCCAACGCTGATCTCATCCTTTGCTGAGGATTCTCCTCCTTCCAACCTCAAACCTTGGTTTATTTTTCCTTCCAGATACATCACACAGAAAGCCTTTCACACTCTCCGTCCCCTCACCCTCCCCTCTGAGCTGCAGTGGCATGATGTACGACTTTACACCAGGCCTTCTGGCCCCATTGCCATCACTGTAATCACATGGAGCTAAAGTCATAACCTAGAAGGAAAAAATACTCGGTGAGCATACTGCATACACGTGTGTAGGTGAGGTACATGAATACATGCTGGGGTTTTACACTATGGAAAGTTATCTGTTAATCTGTCTCTAAAAATTAATAGTGGCTTGTTTCGTCTTTGATGTCGACTTCACAGTCCTGTGAGTGACTCATTTGGATTTGTTACAACACCCTGGTAATGCTTATAGGGCCTAACAAGCACACGGTTTTAAAATGTGCCATATATGAGCAGCTCTGAGTGAGTGTATGTATATTTATGGAGTCAATATATCTTTTAAACTTGAAGTCATTGTAACAAGGTAGAGCGAGTAGATATTTCACTGAAGCAGAAGTACCACAGTGCAGAAAATACTTACAAGTACTCTTGTTTGTTGGCATTTTCTGCTGTCAGAAAATAGCAAAGGTAAGCGGCTGTATAGTATCTGTCGTCAATGTTGCTATGACCACTTTTAGTCTGAGATTTAGTAGAATTGTAAAAAGCAGCTTCCTTACATGATAAATATGCCCATTTTCCTCACTGAAACTGTAGCCGCAAGCTTTTTGCTTCACTTATCAATACCGGAGAAACATTTCAGTGATATGTTGCTGAGAGCCTGCTGTTCTGGCTCCTCAGCATTACCGTTTATAGCTGGAACGGCCTCATCTCATCGGTTTAGCTAAACTTCTTATTGATAACGCGGCTGTGTCTCTGAGCATGTGAGGAAATGCTGTTGTGTTAACATCGGCCTGATCTAAGAGCATAAAGAAACACTGGTCTCACAAGGGATACTGTACCTCATTATTCACCACTGCGTCAACATATGTGAAAAGATACAAGTGGACGGACAAGTGGTAACATTTTTGGTAACACAGCCACTGACTGAGGGCGTAATTCATCCATTCGTCCAGTCAAAATAGTGAATATTAACCCTTCACGCATGGTGGTCACTACAGTGGACAGCTATTCAAAGGCTGTGTTCTTGTATTTGTGTCAGCGTTTGTGGTGCACTTGCACATAAACCACTACACTGGATACTGATGTGTCACTGCATACCAAATTCATAAGTCAAAACGTATGTTGTCCACCTAAGTGGACATGTAACAAACTCTTTGAAAAGTACATGTTTAAAAAAAAAAAAAGAAGTTCAAAACTCTTTTTTTTCATGCATAAAGATGAATTAAAATACTTGAGAAAAAAATCCTGATTGAGGTTGTCATAATTCATGCATGAAAGGGTAAAATAAACATGTAAAAAAAAAAAAAGAACATTAATACAC
>VURO01036789.1:13674-24716 GCA_015108175.1 Pelvicachromis taeniatus
CTCCATAAATACAGCATTTGGGAAATTGTGGGGTTTTTTTTTTCTTCTTAAAACTACTTTTACACTTACTGTCGGGTTTAAAAGGATATATTGTTATTTGAAACTTTTGTGTTCTCTCACATTAACTATATGTGTATACTTGCTTTGCCACATAGAATCAGCTTCTAACATTGCTTATATTATACTTCATTCAATAAGCAAAGGCTGTTTTGTTCACAGGGATTTTCTAGCAGTTTCTGATAACAGGTCTTAAAAACATGTCTTTGTAAGCTGCTGTAAGGAGGTACAACTTTATCAGTCAAGGCCGAGAGTCACTCCCATGCCAGCAGAGGAGAGGAGCTGGCTTGTCTTTAGGCCTGACGATAACATTGTTATAATTGATATAATTGTAACTACACAGGTTTCAGTATTCTGTATGTTTGCCTTTTTTGTAGTGCTGATATGTAGTACACATCTGTACACTATCACACCTTGACATTTATGGTCTGTAGGTGGGGAGTGTCTAAAATATGGTTTGGGAAAGCACACATGTTTCCTTATCAGTCCATGAGAGGAGTTGCCCCCCCACACACACACACGCCATAGTAAATGTACTGTTTGAATGTTTTGCAACCAGTGACGTATGTTATCAGTTGACCATGTGTAATAATAGTGAGCTACGCAGAGAGGGACCCAGACATAATCTGATGGAAGGCTGACCAGCTGACCTCTAACCCTCTCTCCGCAGGCCCCGTGAAAGACAAAGCTTTGCCTCAAGTCTTGATTCACACACAATCCAACGTCTTAATAGTTCCAGCGGGATATATAGAAAGATCCAACACTTACAATTTGTGTGCTACGTAGAATTACTTTGACTATAATTATTTCTTTGTTTCCAGACTTGCTACCACCTTATTCTAGTGTGCTTAATTCGCTTTAAGTATGTATATGTAAATATAACTACACTGCCAATGTTTTTAAAAAATCCAGTTTAATTACAGAGCAATTATGCCCTTAGTTGCTTGCCATATTATAAAGTGTTATTGGAAGTGTACTTATTTCCATCCTCTTACCAAACTCTAATTTCCTTAAATAAACATGAACTTTAGTCCACCGACTAATAAACGTTAAGCTTTAAAGGAAATCCCAGATCTGCCCATTAGTACAAAATGATCTTTCTTTGACACACATAATCAAACTGTTACAGACTCTGCTCACACTCATTAAACCTGAAACATTGTTTTACATACATTTATTGTGAGCCCTGGGGCAAATACATTACGCATTTTGGTAAGAACTTCCATCAGTGTGTAATGAAGGGATCATCACGGGAGGCTGTTATTAGAGCCAGCGTGTCTGCGGTGGCTGCTGACTCTGAAATTCTTCCACTTGTACGTTCATGCTCTGTGGAGCCACGGATTAAACGTGGGGTTTGGTTTTTTTTTGGTAAATATTTCATTCTTTTTGTTACTATAACAGTTCATTTGTTGCTTTTAAATTAAACGCTTCTTGATGTAAATGATAAAATCATCCATTATTCTGGCTGCTTGGCTCTGAAATGCAATTTCCTCAAGTCACTTAAATTCTCTCTAACAGCTGTGCCACTGACCTTACAAGTGAGTCGGAGGGATCCTTTCAACTAGTGCAATTAAAAGAACAGCGGGATATAGATTTCCGTTGGCTCGATAAATGTGGTTAGGAGAATTATAATGTGTGTGACTAATGGTATGCTCACAGTATTTAAGCATGGTTCTCATTAATATGCTAAGCAGCCAGCACTAGCTTTGTCTTTAACACTGCTCCTCGGATCTTTTGTTCAATGCTGGGCTCAAATCTTACACCCTTCCCATTCATCTTGCTGGACATACACTTTGAGAGTTCGCATTGTTCAAATAACTTTTACTACAGGATATCAGTGGAGAGGGAGGAGTCTTTCGGGCTGCAGGTGTGTCAGTGAATTTCCCTGTCACATAGGTTGTAGAACTGGATTTGGAAGTGTAGGTCAGAGATTAGAAGAACTCTAATAATCCCCAGTATCATTCCCCAAAGCACGAAACAGCCATGGTTAATGATGAACGGCTTATTGATCTCAAAGAAAAATTTTCATGCTCATAAGGGCTGAGATCTGTACTGCTGAAGAGCTGAACTGCACCCAGACCAGCTCTGTCAAGACCTGCCAACCTGCAGTATTTCTAGCCTCGTTGGCAGATTGGACCACTTTGTTATCCATCTGTCAGAAGCAGTCTATCAATTTGTTTTGTAGCTTGCCATTCAGAGCGCAATGCTGTTTGCAGCACTCCTGCTGAATGTAAGTGTCAAGATATAGCAGGCCCATAATCAATGTCCTTGCCTTCCTCAATGAATTTGTTATGCCACGTGGGCCTTTGAAATCCTTCAGAAGTATCCCATTACCTCTGGGCCTCTAAGATGCCTGCGTGTAATTACAAGCTGTGATCGCAACCTACAAACTCAGAGATAAAGAGCAAAAAGATGTACCATAAACGTTGTATGAGATCTAAGGCAGATTACCATGGCAACCTAGGTACAATTTTTAAGTAGTCTCACTTGGTTAATTTGCCTCAGGAACATAATATTCACATTAGCCATGTACCAATTCAAATGCGCGACTTTATTGTGAATGTTAATAGAATTCATCAGAATCACTTGTTTCCACAGCAGGTTTTTAATGTGGAACTTTGTGTTACATCGACTCCGGATGTATTACGGCTTTTAAAGAAAAAAGCTCATTAAAGAGTTTTACATTAGCGAACACAAGGAAAAATGATCTGCTACTTTAAAATGAAACGAAAGCACAGCGAAGCCTTTGTTTTGTGTGCACTGCTTATTGTTCATTAGTGCATTGTCAGGCAGTCTTTTCACACCTGTCTTAAGGAGTTCACCATCTCAACATAATATTTTCATAGTTTTAGATTTGTTTTAAATAACTTTAAGGTGTGATGATTAAATTGTCTTTTAAAGTCCACAGTGAACGGGAACTGACAGTTTACTGTTTTCTTAATGAGCTGCACCAGTTCATATTATATGATATGTTAGATCCATAAACTAATAAACTTACCGAATAAATAATGAGTGACTTTGGTAATGGAATTGGTCAGGTGACTATTGCCTCTCCGAATGTATGTATTCACGGGATTTAAAGATTTCTTCTTCACACTGAAGGAGGCATTCACTCAAAAGTGGATTCTAAATAATTAAATGCATTTTGCTCTATTTTTTTCCCAGCAGCTGACCTATGGAGAGATATGGTCAGATAAGAGTTCATACGCTTAGGATTTCTGATTTACTTACACTGATTTAAGCACATTTTTTGTAATACTGCCAAAGCACTTTGTGGTGTGTGGTTGTAATGTTGTGCTTAATCAGTGTATACAAGTATTCACGTAAAAACTATTCAGACTAAATTCTGAGGTGTGTGCTGTTGCTTGGCTTGAGTGGGTGTCACTGGCTTGTTTTTCCAGGCAAGGCCATTTCCATGAGCAAACCACTTAGTGTGGGTGGGGGACACGGGGGTTTGAATAAAGCTGGTCAAGAGTCTGCAGCGGGAGATGGCAGCTGCACCGTCAGCCGTTTTACCTCGCGCCGATGCATTTGAACAGACGACGCCAGGGGTACGAGAGTAATTTTTCATTTGATTTGAGAATTCCACACTCGGATCAGTGCGCACAGGCGTTACAATGTTCACCTAGCCAGCAGAAACAAAAGCTGTGAACCGTGTACCAGTTTACTCAGACAGACAGCAAGGTCAGAGGAAGTCGACTCTCTCACAGTAGCTAACTCTGCGAGGCCTCGCCTTCGAAATAAACAAATCCTTTTTGCCAAAGTAGATGAGAGCAGGTGTTTTCTTGCCGCTTTTCCCATCTTTCCTCGTGTGTTGCTTTGACGTGAATCAGGAACAAAGACCCCGGAAGCCTCAATGTAAGACAGTTAATCCAGTTCTCCACCTCTTTCCACAAAACACATATCCATCTTGGCCTCAGCTGATTTCTCCTCTCTTCTCCCACAGAGCTCCCGGTTGTGTCGCTGCTGTCAAAACAAAGTCTCAGTCTCACATTTGTTCCTTATTGACGACTGGCTGTTTTTTAATAAACCTTTAAAAATTGCCAACAGTGTTTTGAGTCTGAATCCAAGGGCCTAAATTGGCCAAAATATGATCATTAGAGCTCTAAAATTCAGTGAAATCATCAGATTAGTAAGACTTACTCTACTGACCGTTTAATAATGTTATGTTATGTATTTTATTGATTTATTTTTGCTGTATTAAGGAGTAGGATTTCAATTTCAGGGCGTTTTTCAGACTTTCAGTTATCACTTGGCAGTCCATCAGTCTTGAAAAGTTTGAGGGTACTTAAGAGTAGACGAGTAGATCTGTGTGTATATGTTTGAGTTTTTTAGTGATTGGAACAAGTATTCAGGTCTTCTTTGCATGTTGTTTTATTTAGAAGTTGTTTAAATGTTTAAAATAATACACTGGGAGAGAGAAACTCAATCTTTTCATTATAATTGTTCTATTTGCTTGAACCACTCAGCCTTATTTGACCCTTATCCCACACAAATCCAAATGTAACTTGAAAAGATTTTGGTCCAATTATATCAGTCAATCTTCAGTTTAAAAATGTGTTTTTCAGACAAATCTAAATTCCACTCCTCCCACCACACAACAACCTGACAGCATCCAGCACCAGGATGGAGCTGGAGTCATAAATACATCACAGAGTTGTCGTTTATCTCAATAAAAATGAAAGTGTGCTTTGAGAGCAACTCATCTAAACTGCAGCACGCAGCAAACCATCGCTGTCAAGACAGAGATATGTTGTGCAGCTGGCATATGGACGAGATCGAGGCAGAGACAGGCTGAGCCAGTACAGATGGAGCTTCTTGTTGCTCCCCATCAGCACGTACCGTCTGCGCAGTCTCGTGGGAATCTCAGTGAAGAGATTTGCTCGGCGTTTAATAAAAGTTTCACTGGAACCAAACAAGTGTCACCCTTAATAATCCGCTTTTAATTGCATGGATTTTGGTTTTGATGTTGTGAATGTGCACAAGTACGATCGCAAAGGCTTGGGGGATTTTAAATTGCTGGCTTTTCTGATTGCACACAATGGAAAAGAAGTGATAAAAATCCCTCTGAAACTTTGAATTTAAACTTGAAAAAATACACATGACATGGTGTTGCATATATATGTGTGTGTGTGTGTGTGTGTGTGTGTGTGTGTGTGTGTGTGTGTGTGTGTGTGTGTGTGTGTGTGTGTGTGTGTGTGTGTGTGTGTGTGTGTGTGTGTGTGTGTGTGTGTATATACCCTTTGCAACCTACTGCCATCCTAACTTCTTTGTCCTGATGTATGTGACCCTGTTTTCCTCTGTAACACAACCTGTTTCCAGCAAGATAATGTGCTATGTCACAAAGCGCAAATCATCTTAAACAAGTTTCTTGAACATACAGCACTGTGGTCACATTAGCATCATTAAAGTGTAGCCCACAAGTCTGCAGCAACTGTGTGGTGCTGCACTGTCAACATAGACCAATATCTCTGAGGTGTCTGCAGCTCCTTATTGAACAACTTAAATGGGTTCTAAAGGAAAAGGAAGTTCAATCCTGTAAGTATGGGACCAAAGTGTATGTAGCTTCAAAATTTAACATCATAGTTGTAATAATACATGGTGATGAATACTTTGTCTAGCGTTACCCTCTATTGATCGACATCTTTACATATAAATGGACTTTTTCTTTTTTGTTTTACACGGATTGACTTTTTAATGGCAAACCGTATCATTTTGGGCACCAAAGCAAATCCTCAGAAGAAAAGTATGCTGGAAAGAAATCATCCTTCTGATCCTCATAATCTGTCTGGGAACAACGCCTCTCCATTATGAAAACAGAAAACTAGCATTACAAGTTTTATCCCCAGGGCTCCCTGCTATTCTGTGCTACATGTGATTTCACTGTTGTTGTGTAGATGTTTTGTTTTCTTTTCTTTTTTCTTTTCTTTTTTTTTTTTATCCAGGGCTAACAGTTTCCATATTTCTATTGCACTGTGTGTTTATGGGCACCTAATGAAAGACATGCTGTAAAAACATAGTCACCCTGGAGCTTCCATTCTGATGACGCCAGCTTCTTCCATAATGGGCTGCTGTGTTAGGTGGGTCAGTAAATTAATGACTGTAAAACGACTCATCTCCAGTAATGCAAGTCGATGCAAAAGGAGAGAGACGAGACTCAAACGGAGTCGTACTGTAGACGTCTCATCCCGCTCTCCCCTTTTTCCCATCATTTTACCACCGCCTCTCATTCTTGCCTCCCTGCTGGGAACCTCCCGCGCCCCACCATGCAAGGAAAAATATTACCCATGTTATTATGTCTTTTACAATCCACTTCATTTAGAAGCTTACAAATTCTATTAAGGTGATCTTGTGCGCATCGCATAGTTACTGCAGGGGTAGAGGGAGAGGCAAAGGAGGGCTCCCTAATACTAATAAACAAGCAGAACTTTGCCTCCTCTGCCCTAAGACATGAGGGGAGTAATTGGAAAACAACCCTCCCTCACTTTCCACAAAGACAATCCCCCCCACACACACACACAACACACATATGCACAAAAATCATCATCCCCTCTTCGGGGCTTCACCTATTACAATGTATTTTTCATGGCACAGTGGACCGATGGTTATTTTACTGGAGTGTTTTTAAATAAAAAGCTAAAAATAATACATACATAAACTGATGATGATCATATTAGCTTAAAGACTTCATAGTGCCATATCAACCCAATAGAGCACTTAGCTCTATTGCTTTCTCTCTGCTGGCTTACTTGCAGTATTTATAAGTATGGGAGCTTTAAGGCCCCTCTTCTGTGGACCCATCTTCCGGTTTTGTTTCGGGAGACAGACACCATCTCTACTTTTAAGACAAGGCTTAAAACTGTCCTTTTTGATAAAGCTGATAGTTCATGTGACCCTGAACCCTCCCTTAGTTACACTGTAATAGGCCCGCGGGAAAATAAACACTTTTATAAGCTTTCATAAATAAAACCTTTCTGTATGAAAGGCTGTAACCAACTTCTTCACTGTTACTATCTATTCATTGGAATTTAAGCCAGTAAAAACATCTATGTTGATGCTATTGTGACTTGTTTTAAACTAAATTAAGTCCTCGCCTCCTTATCAGCCACGCCCTCCCTGAGCCTGGTTCTGCCAAAGGTTTCTTCCGGTTAAAAAGGAGTTTTTCCTTCCCACTGTTGCCAAAGTGCTTTCTTATATAGAGCCATATGACTGGTGGGGTCTTTACCTTACAATATAAAGCACTTTAAGGTGACTGTAGCAGGCACCTTATAAATAAAACTGAATTGAGTTGATTGCACTATTTCTGCCCTCTATGTGGACTAGGGTTTGGGTGGGGGCATTAGCCCCAAGGTTAGCAAAAGGACAGGAAGTATTAGGTGACAGGATGGGGCCTGCATCATGCAGTCTTCAAAGGGAGCCTGTTCAGTGGATGTCGGTTGCAGCTATGAGTAATGGGTTGGATTACTGCTAGTGAGAGAAACTTTGACAAATCAAGAAAAGGTGTAGAATTGCTCTGGTGATGCTTGTGGAAAAAAAAATGAACACGTAGGTCATCGTTACAGCGTAAGCCCAAAAAACAAGAACAGACTGCTGAACAAGTGATCCACGTCCAAGGAATAATTTACACACGGCTCCGTACCAGAGCGAGGCTCCGGCTTTAATTCGAACCTTCATTATTTATGAATTTGACATTGTAATAGCAGAAATCCTGCAACACATTCCCAGCCTCACAGTCCCTCTGAAGACTCTCCATGACTTCATTATATTGGAATTGAAAACACATGCTTCCATCAGGCCTCGGTCGTACTCAACAAGAGTAAAGCACACTGAAATCATTCTGTTTTATCTCAAGTGGCTCAACTTGATGTTGAACTTGTCGTCTCATGAATTAGTTAGTGCTGAATGTTTCTGTAATTGAGCTGTAGATGTGCTTTTCGAATAAAGTGATTTCTGTGCTTTGTTTGCCGTGTTCACATCTGACAGCATCTTTAGTTTAAAACGCCGCATGTTGTTGTTTTAGTAGGTCAGCCATCATTTTCAATATTTGCACTTGTCATTCAAAGAACTTATCAGCAGCTCTTTATTTTTGGTCCACGTTGCTCAAGATAAACATAGCAGCGTGTTTGCTTTGTGTTATTTTCTGTTTCCATCTGTTTTTTATATTATTGCATGCCCTTGTGTTTGGACGTTTTTCTGGTTTATACGCACAGATGACAAATATAGAAAACCCCAGCATCAGAGGAAAGACAAAAAAAAGAATAACAGTGCATCGAATCATCTGGTGAAATAATGAATACACGTGTAAATGATTTCCTCTTCGACTCGAACATGCAGCGAAAGGTCACCCCTGGCATTTCAAATGAGTGCGAGTTCACAGAGATTCCTCCAGAACCGCAGACATCAAACCCGCACTTGTATTTTAAACTCAGCACCTCAGCTGTTGAGCAGAATGCGTTAAATAGTCCCGTGCTGCACTTACCTTCTAAGACTTAAAAGAACCTGTGACAGCCAGCTATTATTTGTTCACTTCTTCAACAGCACCTTTTCACAGCAGTTAATGGTGTTACTAATTACACCACCGATTCGACTGTGAGCAAGCTCGCACTGTTCCAGGACACAGAAGTGCAAGAAGCTGAACAGACTCCAGACATCTTTGCTGTGCACACCTTTGTTCTTCAGACTGGTTGTAGTTATTTAAAATATCACTTAGAATGTATACTCCAAATCCTGGAGAATGTTCATTCTAGTGATAGGCAGATTATCAAATAGCTTTTAACCCTTTACTTTTAGCAACTTTGGTCTTGTTTAATGCAGATGCTGTACAGTAGTATAAACACACGTCTGCTGCTAAATAATAAAACAGTGTAGCTGTTGAGGTTGAGGTTGTTGCTTTTCATGTTTTGCTTTTTGTTGGTTTGCTTTTTATCTTGGTCACATTGAAAAATCAGTTACATTTTTCTCAAAAGTTAATGTTGTGCTTACCAATCCAGTATTAGCTGAGTAGTACATTTTGTAAAACAAGTCAGTACAATCCCAAAAAAACGTCTGTAAAATGATTACATGCCAGTGTTGAGGAAGTCACTGCAAAATGTGCAGAGACATCTGAAACACAAAAAGTGCACGCCAGAGCAGACGTTGCGTTTTTGTGAGGGATCGCAAGCCAAAATGGTCTGACAGCAGCTAACCTCTAACTAAGGATTACTGTTATTATCTCATCATTTCATGTAAAAGCTCACTTTGTGTAGGTGTGGTATGAATCGTTCAACACTGTCCTCGTTCTAGGGCGACTCATGCATGTCCTTCTATAACGTACGACCCAAAAATATCTCATTATTTCAAGTCATGCCAGAAGTCGAATTAAGTCATTTTAAGTGTAAACAGATGTTGCATCCTCATAGCAACCAGTGTTTGATTTTAGTGCAATTTTAAATCCCCCCAAAATTGATTTTTGCATAAAATGTCAATAAAAAGAACTGACAAAGATTGCTGATGATTTACACCCTGAATTTCAATGTTTTCATCATACAGTACAAAAAATCTTGAACAGAGATTTTTTTTTCTTCCTTTCCTGGAAAATACGTGCCGATGCAGAATTTGATGCCAGCAATACTTTCTTTTTCTTTTTTTTTTTAAAGAGCTGGGTGCATGGGGGGCATGTTAACACTGTCTTGTATCAGTCTTCTTTTAACATCACTCTTAGCATTTGGAAACTGAGAAGACCAATTTCTGTGGTTTTAGAAAGCAAAAAGTTTTTTCAGCATTGCTCGATGTTGAGTTTCAGCTGCTGTTAGTAGCAGCTCTGGACTGCACACAGGCCTTAAGAGTTATGCTGTTGTAATATTTGCTACAATTATTTTAGCAGTTTTGCCTAAATAAGCACTGAGACTCCTTGATGGCATCGTATATATTGCTCAAAAATCTCTAGATCTCATTCAGCATTGATGGGACTTTCACAGACGTGTAAGCTAAACATGCCACGTGCATTAATACACCCTCGCACCATAGCATAAACTGGGATTTGAACTGAAAGCTAAAAAAACAAATGATCCCCTCCTGTTTAGAATATAGCACGCACAATTTCCAAAATGGTCAGATTTTTCCTCTTTCCCTTAAAATGGGTTTGGACCCACAGAAGCATCTGTTTTGAATGCGCTGCTGTCTGAAGGTCCAAATATAATTCAGTGTGAGTGTTTGGCCTTGTTTGTCTGAACTCTGACTCTTTTAATAGTATTACTGTACTGCAGATAATGAAATCCTCAAATCCTCTGTCATTTTAAGTGGAGCAATTTTACTCATAAATTGCTGAATTATTTGCCCATGAAGTCTTTCACAGGATGCTAAACCTCTCGGCACTTGTGTTTACTTTCTCCATCTTTAATGTTGGCTCTGACTGAGCTTTTACAAAAGAAATGCCGCTGGATCTAAATACAAAACAATCGTGTGATTTTAAAATATACAAGTAAAATCATTTTGCCGTTTTAAACATTTGATTAATTTTTTTCTTTGCACCGTTTTAGAGGGTTTAAAAATGTTCAGATTATGACTGTTTTCATTAAAATTTTGTATAACTTAATGATGTTTTTCTATTTTTAAAAGATCAGTAGATTATTTAAAATTAACGTTCTTTCCACATTTCTATGATGGCAAATGCGAGTCTTATCCAAACAGTCAACAATGATTGATTGTGCGAGCCAACTGAGGAACCATGAGCTAAGAGGATTTTGACAGGCCCCATATATTAAATCCAGAGAGGCTTTTCAGTCCATGCTGTCATCATTACAGGTACAAGCCTCACTCATACTGATCTGTATAATCAATCATTCTAATTTACTTTTCTGCTTTAAAAAGTCATCTTTCCAACATATTCACACATTAGTCTGTGGACGCTTTAAATGCTGCTGCTTCTTTTTTTTTTTTTTTTTTTAATTTTAAAAAAAAAAAAATAAAAATTTTTTATATTTTAATTTTTTTTTTTTAAACAAAGG
>VURO01036792.1:0-10368 GCA_015108175.1 Pelvicachromis taeniatus
GTGAGGTACACAAAATTACACATGAACCGAACTTATGGACTGATCAGGTTTGAAATTTTTTGTTAAAATTGTCAATATGTACGGAGAAGGTCAGGAGGTACAATGACGAGTATCTACAGCCATCTGTGAAACTTGACGGCGGCTCTGTCGTGGTTTGGGGGTGTATCTCAGTCAGCAGCATTGGAGATCTTGCCAAAATTGATGGAATTAAAACACAGAAAAATAGTTACATCCACCATGTAATCTGACTAGCAATGATATTTTTCAGTATATGACTTTTTCCAAAAAAAACGCAGTCCATGCAGTAATAAGATACCTGGATGGACAAACACACAGTGGAACACTATCAGTTATGGATAGGCCTCCCCAGAGCCTGGACATCAACTTTATTGAAGCACTCTTGTTGAAAACAGAACAAAAGACAGCAAACATCCAATGTCGAGCTTTGACCGTTCCAGAGAACTAGTCCTGAAGGCCACTTAAAGGAATTGTAAGAAATCTTGCCTAAGAGAGATCAGACTGTGTTGAAGAATTAAAGTGACCATACCAAGCTTGACTTTTAAGCTTGTGAGAATTGTACAAACTCTGTTTTTGCCTTTTATACTATATTTTTATGTATATCTATACATTTCAATAAATCGCTGCACCCATTTCTCACTTTTATAGCAAAATTTAAAGAAATTACTGGATGCCTCAACACATTTTTGCACAATGCTGTTCTTCTGAAAGAGTTGAAGACATCAGGGATAACTCTTGTGTATGTGTGAGGTTAACCTTTCAGCATGTGTGTCCAAACTTCTACGTGCTAATTTGAAACCAGAGCAGTATATTTTACCACGCATGCAGTCATGAGAAAACTAAGAGCGTCTCTAGTTTTACAGGGATAAATGGAACAGGCATGTGGTTTAGCCTTTGTAGAAATCTCCCTGGATGGACAATGTCATGACACCACAACTTCTCCGTATTAATATCAGTATTAAGTTTTGTGACACAATAATTTAGCGAAACAAAGACAACCATATGAATCCATACCATTTGTGAAATACCCAAGTAATACTGTGCTAAGTAAGAAGCAACTCCCTTTCCAAGCGATCGGTTTTCAGAAAATTCTCCCAGTGCAGCTGAGAATGCCTCTGTGGAGCCGAGCATTCCCATGAAGAAGGGAATGCTTATTTTGCAGAGGATTTAAGCCGACATGTGTGAAGCCATTAAGCAGACTTAGTCTGCTAATTAAATTCACTCTGTTACTCTACCTCTGGCCTCATTACAGCGAGACCTCTGCACTCAAATGTGAGCAGGCTATAGTATGCGACAAGTAAGAGCTCAGAAATTCATGCGCTGCCACATGTGGCACACACACATGCATACTGAAGGTCAAATGTGGTTACAGCCATTGCATGAGAAGAACGTATCTATTTCAGCAGATCTCTTTGACTGTGTGTGCACACCAGCTAGCACAAATAGCAAACACAAACACAGAGGGCATTAGTGCTAATCGTGCTTTGGGCTGAAGCTGTTTAAGATATCTTTTTAAACTATTTGTGATTATCTGGGATTCAATGGATTAACATTTCCCCCCCCCCCCAATTTGTTTTTCCCCCAATCCACACAGTCACAGAAGGCTTCATATTTATCCCAAGTGAAGAACAGTTGCTGGCTAATTAAAGGTCATAAAGGTATAGAAGGAGAGTTTTTAAGTGCTGAAGTTGCTCAGCTTACAAATCCAGGTCATTCATAAATACATGCACACAAAAAAAGTTAAGAGATTACAGGCACTTTCATCTAAAAAGACCTCAAAAAGAGATGAACTCACAGTTTAGATGCCGGTGCCCTTGTGGCTAGAAGTTGTAATCAGTCATCAGCATTTGGCCAGAGACCCAAAGAACATATGACCTCATAAAACGAGCTTAAAAAAAGGAATGAGCCTGCAACGATCACAGACAACAGGCTTGTAAATTCCTTTGTTCATGGCAGGACGGCACTTGCATTATTTTATTGTTGAACTAAATTTACACAGTGACACACAGCAGCACAATTATTATCTTTCAGTGTTATTGGTATGCATGTATGGGGCATAAAAAGATATATTTTAAATAGCCAAAAGCAGAAGCAAGTTTATAAACACCTAAATGTTTTATAGACCTGAATGAAACTAACACCAGTAGTGAAAGCTGCATGAGATCCTGTGTAAGTGGTTTGAGGTCTAGACCTGAGAAGCTTTAAACAGCTGTGATCCAGAGAGTGTTTGTGAACATTTTATAGACCTGAGGAGTCCCTAAAGTGCCTGGCAGTGAGTAAGTGTCAAGCTTTTACAAAATTAAATGGTGCCGCTTCTTGTAATTCTACAGGTATATACACAAAGTAAATACAAACGGACTAAACTGCACTTAAGTGTAGAAGCGCAGCTATGCCCAGATTAGGGCATCACATAAAAGTCATGATTTATAAGCCATTTCTGGCAAGGGAAGTACAAAACAATGCTGACTACTTAGCAAAAATGAATACCTGAGTCTTTCAAATTACTACAAGATACCCCTCCTAATCTGTCAGCAAATCAAGTTAAGCTAAAGAAGGCTGAAAAGTTGTGCTGATCACAACTTTTCTGTCTACAGTAGCTCAGCAACAAACCAGCAGTGGTAGAGGTCTGTCTGACTGCCTGCCAGGCCAACTCGTGCCATGTAAATAAACATACTTCAAGAAAAAACTTGATACGAAAAACCTCTCGATATTTGTATCCATAATTATTACTTGTATATTCGAACATAACTGAAGTAAACACTCATGCAGAATTTGACAAAATTTTAAGAAATCTGCAAACACTTCTAAAGTCAAAAGAACTACTTTACCCAAGCAGATGGCAGGTGTTCCAAGTCTTGCTAACTAGTAACAAAGTTACCACCTAATGTAATCTCGGTTTTTAGCACTTTAAAAGCCACAACTGATTTAGTTTGATTGAGGTTAATTAGTCTCAGGGTCCTAATTAGCTGCTATTATCTTTTCCCAGGTAATGTGGAAACTTTGTAACGAGTTGAAACAGGTGAGAACCGCCGTGGGTTCCCAACATCAGATGCGGACACGGCTGTGCAGTGTTCGATGGGCTTTTATGCATTTTTTACAGTGCTCAGTCTTTGTCCGTCTGTGCTCTGCCCACTGGCCTCTCACCAGCCTCACTCACCATTCTTCTCTCTGGTCCCAACGTGCTACTACATAAATCAGGGGTCATCAACTATATTTGTCAGAGGGCCAGAGTTTTACCAGACAGTCTCCTTGGGGGCCGGACCCCCAAGGAGAAAATCAAATCAAAATCTAATTTTGGCTTAACATTATGTTTAATGTTTATACTTCTTCCATTTCATTACAAAACTTAAGGCATTTGATTCAGGCTCCCATCACCTATACCACAGTCAGCCACTAGGAGTGATAGATATTTTGCCTCAACTCAGTTAGGCTAAGTCAACTTTATTTATAGAGCACTTTTAGTTGCTTTAAAAGTGTGGATCACTACTTTATTTTTGATCCTCATAATTTTGGATTTCCAGTCGCGGGCCGGATTGAACGGCTCAGCGGGCCGGATACGGCCCGCGGGCCGCCAGTTGATGGTCAGTGACATAAATAGAGGAGACTGATTAGACAATATATAACAGCTGTTCCTCCATGTATGCTGCATGCTGAACCACCTGCTCCCTCCCACAGTACAAGTTTTAGTTCCACAAGATATTCAAGTTTGATAATCTTCTCAGCGCTCCACCAAGGTTGTGGCAGACCCCAGCAGGGCCGATTAAGGACCTCACTAAACCATTCAACTGCTAGTAGTAAACAGGCGGTGTGTACAACGGGCAGGGACTTAATCAACACAAGCTTATGATCTGCAGTTTCTTTAAGTTTCAGCTTTGCAACCACGATCCTTTCAAAAGCCAAAGATTTTAGTTTCCTAGAAGCTTTATTCTTTTTACCCTATTTTGCATCAGGATGCATTATGTTGCAGGTTGTAAAGACTGGATTACATCATGACTGGCTGTTCAATTCACTGTTGTATTCATCTGAACCAGAGTATTACATCAGGACTACAGCTTACTTACTGATGAATGCAACAGGCTGAAGAGTTACTGATTAGGCAGATGGTCAATGATGTATCAATGTTCATTTGAATTGGATGAAAATTATTAAATTATATTGAAAAGGGGATACATTTGTTAATCTAATTGTTCAATAAATGTGTTTTTTAGAATATACTTGTACTTAAACATATTTGACTTTTTAAAATTAATACTATTATGCAGTTATTTTCCTTGTTTAACCCACTTGAGGCACCCCTGGACATGTCACTGAAGGTGGAGTAGCAGCAGCCACTATTTAAATTCCTTTGCTGGCTCAACATCCCTTCCTTCGAGTAAGTAGCAGCTGTTGTCTGATCACTTAAAAAAAAAAAAAATAAAAAAATCAAAAGCTACCTTGTCACTAACAAAACCATCTCTCTTTTTTTTTTTGTTATTGTTGAGTGAGAGATATATTAGCTCACGTTTAGGATTTCACATTTTGCCAACAGTGTGCTTTGTTTATTCCCTTCAGTTAACATCAGGGGCAGATCCCAGGCCACCCTGTTAACCCCCCCCGTAACCCTGTACGGCAAACCTGTGAGTTTATATAACAAGTGCCAGTCTAATTATAATCTTGGCCAAAATGTTCAAAATTAAAGTCATCCGGAGTATAAGTACAAACCTTTGGTGTTTTCAAGGTGTAATAAAGGTGTGGCTGCACCTTTAAGAATGCATCAGTCATGCAGCACACATGCGTAGAGTTACAGATATGAAACTAAAGCCTGATACAACGCTAGGTTAACTGTTCAAACGATTATATGTATAATGGACCTGAACATAAGCTCTTTTTCTCCTTACCTTCTCGTTTGCAGAGAAACAAGGGCGCATGCGCACACATGTGTGAAAGTCACGCATGTGTCCATCAGATACGTCCTTGCTAAGTGGCTGTTCACGTTGACTGTTGTTTGTTGCAGACCAAAATCAGCACATGTTGACTGTGCTGTGGTTAAGAAGCAGTAAATTTAGTACATTTATATACATTTTTAAAAACTCCCTCCCGTCCGAAAAACAAAAGAAAACAACAAGAAAAAGAAAACGAAAAGTTTTCTGAACCTATTAGTTAGAAGAAACTTTTGTGACATGTTATAAAACTTCCTTTCAGTCATTAATGTGAATAGATCGCATAGACATGAAGTTTTTCTGAAATGGACACACACACACACACACACATATATGTGTATATATATATATACACACACACACACACACACACAGGAGGATTCACTAGTGTTTGTCTTTTATTTATTCCAAACTATATAAACTATATAATCTGGACTTTATCCGCAGTCATTGCATTACATATGTTCGTCCAGGACTTCCATAATTTAGGGGTTTGTGAATTCACTCACTTGAAATGCACACAATGCCAGATTTATTTTTAAAATTTGTAGCAGGATATACAGCTGACTGTGGGATCTAATGAATGAGTTTTCTTTTCTCCTCAGAGAGCAAAAATCCCTAACCCTTCTGCAATTCATCTCTCACCACAACGTCCAGGGGCTTCAGGTCAGGCTTTGGATCAGTTACATGTTTATGTAGGACCTTTAACACAGACCAGAATCACATGTCTGTGATGGGAAAAACAGTGAGACAAATAGACAGATGACAGACTGACTGATCAGCTGACAGGCAGTTAAAACAGACGAATGACTTTGGAGCGGCCGGGAGGAATAACCAGTCAGAGTGTTGGGCCTGCATGGCAGATGGACCACCATGAAGTGCAAGGACAGAGCCAGTCTTTTCACAGGGCTCCCTCCTCCTCCCCTCCACTGAAGTTAATAAGCACCTGTTACACAACAAATTAACTTGACTGAAAAAAAAACACGGACAGCTTTATGCCTGTTTTATGATAAGGAGCTTGATTATGGGAGCTGGTATTATCTCTCTATTACTGTACTCCATATTTTGATGGCAGGGAGCAGAGGGGTGAGCAGATGGCTTGAAAAGATATGGTGTTTATTGCTTGACTATGAGAAGAAGTTTGATGCCGGGCGAGAGGTGGTGCAGGTCTGATGATTAATCTGTTAATTAAAAATGAAATTCAAAGCTTGCCAAAATTCTTGACTATAAACATGTTCGTATCTTAAATGAATAAAGTTGACATCACCAGATTCATGCATCTGGCTACAAAAACAAACAAACAAACAAGTAAAGCTTAATGAGGATGGGATGGATTTTAATTTTACTTGTCTTTGTTGTTTACACCTGTGTGAGAGGAGAGCAGATTGTGCTTTTCTATGGCGGTGTGGGTCAGTAAGTGTGATGCTTTTTGACGTTTATCAGCTAACGTGGTGACAGAGAGCATGCAGAGTTGTTAATATGTGACACATCTGCACAATCTGTCCGGACAGATGGATGAGCTGTGCTGTCATTACTACATTTTTAAATATTATATTTGATATGAGTTAACTTTAGCATTAAATGTAATTTTAGGCAGTGAGGTGAGGTATAAGCAGGTTTTGTTTTTTTTTACTACAGCTGTGGACATTCAAGAGAGAATAACGGTTCTGGATGAGGTGGATAAATGGTTGTTATTTTTTCAATTATTTATGCCAAAAGTGTGAATTAGTTATAGAGGCACTGGCTCTTAAATATAGGAAACCTTTCGTGGCTGGAGAAAGTCAAAATTTACTCCTGTTTGATTTCCCTCTCAGCAGTCACCCCCCCACACACACACGCTTCAGGCCAGAAATATATTTGAGTTTTAGATCACGACTAACAACAGAAGTGGAGTCATGAAATTGAGGACAAAGCTCCTGGTGCTCTGCTTTCAAAGGGGAAAGCACTCTGACGTAAGATACCATGCAAGCGCTGGCAAACGCCGTGGACCGAGATGCTCCGGAGGTCTGCGGTATTACAAGAGGGATCTAAGACTTGATCTCAAGAGGTCACAACCTTTTCAATACGCTGCCAGAGCAAGGTGATGTTACACTAGAATGGCAGCCGTGCATGCGTGACATGCGGGAGCTCCCCTGGCACAAAGTAATTCAGGATCATCGCTATCAAAAACAAAATATAACACAGGTGTAAGGGCTGTGTAATGTGTGCCAGACACCGACCTTGTTGCTACGGTTGCTGACCACATGCCTACTGTGCCCCGTGTCTCAATCTACAGCGGCCGTGGATCAGGTTTCCTTCTCAAGTTAGATTAATTTGGTGTTGAAATTAAAGGATTAGACACAGACAAGTGTTGTGACAGAATACAATCGGGTATGAGAATATACACTTAGCCTTAGAATATGGACTCTTTTTTGTAAATACATCTCTTTTCTTTCATGAATTTAAGTTTTCAAAGACAATCTATCAGTTTACATAGCCACTATAGAGCGCTTATCATTTATTAGACCAAAATCTAATGTAAGGTTTATGCCACAGGTGTGGCCTAACACTATTGCTAATCTACTGTATAATGGTTAATCCATCAGTACCTGCAAGCTACGAATTCATATTTTTAATACTGCAAAAGCACATTCATTTTTATTAAGTGGCCAAATTAGTCATTGACTTGCATTTATGATCAAAACCATTTGAAAAGTACCACTTTACCATCAAAGGACTTTCTTTGTTGTACAGAACAAGTCCATTGAACGGCACCACCTTGTGGTGGCAGTCTCATTAAGTGGCGCTAACATGTTTATTTTTAGACCTTTTATTATTTTTCTGTTTTCTTATTACATAAAAAGGAACACAAACATTTAATTAAAAAAAGAAAGATTTGAAACAAGGTACAACATATGAGGAGTTCAATCCCAAACAAAGATTCCATGAAGGAGATTTAAGATTAACAACATCTTGGCTTTCTAGAAAACAGCGACTGACCGATTACTGAACCCAAGTGGACACAGTCAGGTTTTACAAACAATCTGTTAGGAGGTTGTGTTGGCTCCCAAATGGGTATCTGTTGTTTTGGAATCAAACGTCATATATTGAAATGACCTAAAAGACCAGAAATGACGAGCATAAAAAGGGAACCACAACCTTTGAACATTTAAACCAAGTGGCTTTTGTGACAGATTCGTTTCAGTAATATTTCATGAGTACAAAGAGTATACATTACAGAAACCAGAGTAAGAATGAACACATTCAGATGAGCCTAAGGACCCAAAGATTCATCCAAGTCATATCAAAACACTCAACTGTACACGAGAGGAATTCTCAGAAAGATCCTGAAGGGTGCATCTCTGGCGCTTTTATCATTGGATGACAGATTACCAAAACTCGGCTAAAAATAAGTCATCGCATTAACACAAAAGTGAAGTGCCCCCTTCAGGACCTTTTTTTTTTCTTTTCTTTTCAGTGTAAAATAACTACACCTCTCTTAACTGTCATATATAATGAGGCTGATTCACGTCAAGTCCCCTTGCTTACAGATTATAAACATAACCACATTTTTTCCTCCAGATTTTTCTTATCAGCCTTTGAAGATTTAACTCTAAATATGAGTAAAGGTCAGTTGGGGTTTCTGGCGATATTTAAATTACATCTTAATCTTAAAAATGTTCCAAGAAGCATAGACTTGCTGCGTTGTTTATGTTTAACACAACTACATGAAACTTTTGGGGGGGAATTTGTCTGTGTTTGGGCCCTGTCTTGGAGGCCTTCGAGGTTTGCAGTGCACTGTAGAGATGGAGGAAGAGGGGGTGGAGGTGGGAGCCGAGAGGATGATAAAGAGTAGGAGACTCTTAACCATGGGTGGTGTCATCCTCCACAAAGTCTTTGGCCTGCTCCGCTGTGATCACATCGATGTGACTCACCTAAAAACACAGAGACGGTTAATGACTAATCAATGCTGCACCGACTGAGCAGTAATCGCTTTTCTTAAGAGACAGACACAAAAGAAATTACTATCACTTTTCTGAGAGAGAACAAAGACACAAATGAACTTTGAGTGCTATTGATTTAAGACAAATGGAGTTTGAACAGAATGCAAAATTATGTTTACAACACTCTCACCACCACTGCATTTTCTCCCTTACATCTAAAGTTAAAGCCCAGCCCCCACTCACTGTAGGCTGGGCTGTGTGAGCACAAATGAAAAGCCTATAAGAAAAGATGCTCAGGTACAATTAAACCTGGTTAATCCCTGAGCATATTCTGACTCTCAGTAGGTATACAGACACTTGAAGGAGGAGCCCTCACCTTGTTTCTGAATTTAACACCATAGAACTTGTCGGCAGACTCGAGCAGCTCAGGTCTGAAGGTGGTGGTGATGAACTGGGCGTGGCCCGCCAGCTCAACAATCATATCTGCAATAAAAAGGAAAGTTTGCTTTGAATAAAGTTTCCAATATTTTTGGCAACTTTCATTTTATGAGAATGTGCTTTGTGATTTAAAAAAAATAAAAAAGGTTTCTGAATTAGACAATCAACATCTGGCAGTCAGAGCTTTACTTCATGAAAATGTCTGAACAGTATTTTATTTATTAGTAAACATACACCACACCAGGTCTCACAACAGTCTCATAAACCTTCCATTTCACTCTTGCTGCTATCCTTTCGTCACAAATCACCCCTGACGCTCATCTCCTATTTCTACTGGCTTTCATTTCTCTTCTCTCCAGAACATACCTCCACCTCTCCATGCTCTCTTCCACCTTCTACCTACTCTTACTACAGAGGACAGTGTGAACAATAATAAGCAGTTTTTCTATGAATCAACTCTACTGATCCATACATTTAATTAATTTAATTTGTGTACACACACACAACTCATTGTTACCTGAGACAGCCTTTCTGTGCTGTGCGTCCAGGGCCTGGTCGATCTCATCAAACAAGTAGAAAGGAGCAGGGTCACACTTCTGGATGGCAAATATCAGAGCCAAAGCCACCAGAGACTTCTGACCTCCAGACAGCTGCTGCATCTCTCTCATCTCGCCCTGCTTCCCCGTGAAGGACACCTAAGCAAGACATGTGCATCAAATAAGACCATCGAACTTTACTTGAAACAAAAACAGAGAAATCCATTTCTCTTCTGTAAGAACTGTATTATAAGAGTCTCTGTTTCATGAACAAATCCTCTGCAATGTTACAACAGCTCTGATAATGATAACGATAAATTTAGCCCTAAGAGGACTGTGCATTACTCATTGCATGACCAATCTCACCTTGGTTCTTCTCTGTGTGGGAGGACCAGAAATCATAACAGTCCAGAAATACACATTCACATGTTTCCAAACAAAGACTCAAGGAAACTCAGACACTGAGGGTACTCAAGAAGCATAATTCTACCTCAGAAATGATAAAACGTTATATAATAAGAAAAATTAAAGAGA
>VURO01036792.1:12615-49558 GCA_015108175.1 Pelvicachromis taeniatus
GAGACCTCAACTCAGCTACTTCATTATTGTTTGTGCTGCTGCTGTAATGGCTAACGTGTGAAATAAAACTGCTCCTGTAAGCTTGTGTTGCTTTGCAGGATGTCAGGTCACCAATTTTATACATGTAAATACATGACAGATAAATAATATGTCAGTGTTGCGCCTAAAACTTAATCCAATGAGTCGAGTGACCAACACCAGGTGTGTGGATGTTTTGGGATTTACTTTTTCTGATCCTCCGCATGTAAATTGCCAAGGGACTGCCGATTCATACTAGCTAAATGCTAACTCTGGTACAATGCATCAAGTGGCAACAGTTATTATTGTACATGTTTCCCTTTTAAGTGAAATTAAATTAATGAAAGTAAACTAAATTAAAATTAAATTAAAAATAATAATAAATTGATTCTGCTTTCATTTTCAGACATTGTCTTTACCAGTCTATTCATATAAATTTACTCTAAACAACATGTGGAAGATGCCATCAACTACCTCCTGTATGAAGCACACTCCCTCTTTGAAATAACTGCAAACAATGTGAGAATTATGCTCTTGTGCTTTTAATACCATTAAAGGTAACAGGTACATGCTCCCCTCATAACTTGGATTAGCGACTTCCTCCAAGGTTAACCACAGTATGTCCAGCAGAAGAGCTGCTGAATGAACAGCAAACTGAGCAGCACAGTAACACCACATGGGATTCTTTTACCACCCCTCTTCACCTTATACAATTCAGACCTCAGGTACAGGTCATTGCATCACTGATGTGCAGAAGTACATCAGAGTGGTGGACAGTTTTATAGCTCGGTGTGAGCTAATCTACACCTTGCCATCAGGAAGACTAAGAAACTGACTATAGACTTTAGGAAACAGGTTCCTCCTTTCTCCTGGCAGCACCAAGTAGTTAGATTACAAGGTGGTTGAGGACAACAGATACAGATATGCATAGAAGGTCCAACAAGCTGATCACAAAGGCTGGGCCAGTTCTAGGAGTAGAACTTAAGACTCTGTACGTGTCTGAGAGCAGGATGCTGAAGAAAGTCTTCAGCATCATGGAAAATCCATTCTACCCTGTCTATGCCTCCCTGACTGGTCACCACAGCAAATACTGTAAACGGCTCATTGCCCTGAGGTGCAGGTCTGAGTGCTACAGAAGATATTTGTCTCTCAGTGACTGTACAACTCCTCTCCATTGTGTATGGGAGGTGGGACTCTTACAAACACAAATTTGAACTCACACACAACAGTGCTCTTACATCACTCCATCTGTTCTTTCCAGGATAAATGGATTATTATAATCTGTGTGATTTTTCTCTCTCTATTATCACATACCTCATCTGCTCATAGCATTAAACACTGTTTCAGTTTCTGCCTATTTGCACTTCAACTCTCACATGTGAGATGCTGTACGTATGTGTATTTCTATTCATGCCAATGTGTGTGTTTCTTTTTTTGTATTTTTTTTTTCTTTTCAATGCACTGTGCCTTATTCTGTGCTGAAAGTGCTTTTTTTTTCTGTTTTTGAAACTTTCCCACTGAAGCTAGTTAGTTTGAAGTGACTGAGCATCCTGTCTGCCCCAGCACCCAGTGTTTTTGTTTTCATTTTTGTTGCACTGAGCATGTAAAAGGCAGAACAATTTCCCCCTCTGAAAATAATACATTTCATATTTTAATAAACACCCACTGAACAATAACACTGTACACTACATGTCTGAAAAGTGCTACTGTTGACTGATTACAAGAAATTCAATTTTAAAGCCAGAGGCAAGCATGTAACATCATTAAGCACTGTGTGTATGTGTATGTGGTTGTGGGGGGTCTGCACGGTGTACCTGTTTGAGTGTGAGGGTCTGGTATTTCTCAAAAGCCTCCTGAGGCAGCGAGCCAAGCTCTCTGATTTTCTTCATGCACTCCTCTTTCTTCTTGAGCAGCATGCCCTGTCTGTTGGTCATTTTCTCTAGCTCCTTTGTATCATGGTTGATGGCGTCATTCTGCTCCTTCTCTATGTTCTTCCATCGCTCCATGCTCTTTATGTGCTCCTTGATCTCTGCCTCTGTCTTGTCAATCAGAGAATCCAGATCTGGGGAAGACATTTCAGGAGGTGAAAAAGGTTAGGTTTATCTATACATACTATGGTGCTGAATTCCTGACTTATAAAATAATGACTTTTTTACTGAAATTTCCTTCTCCTTAACAACAACAACAACAACAAAGATGGTGAGAGGAAGTTTTTTACCAACTTATTTTGGAGAAAGGACAGTGGACTGTTTGAGCCTTTTATTGAATTAGATTTAAGTGGTTATTTTATACGTACACTTTTTATATGCAACATATTTTAAATGCTGCTGACACATGCGGCACAACATGCATGCATGTTCAGATGAGTTTGCAAACAGTAGCCAATGCTAGCCAACACTGGCAGTGTAAAACCCGCAGATGTCTTTCACTGCAGGTGATTGCTGATTGTGGTTACACACTGAAAGGTTCAACTTTTCTTTCCTTGATCAAAGAAGCAGAACACACTAGTTTGCAGCACTGCCACCTACTTTGCTTTCCAACTTATTTAAAACTTGTCATAGACCAGAGAGAGAAAAGTGCTGCAAAGCTCACGGTGAGAAAGCTCTTTGAGATGCTGTAAATAACTAAAATACAAACAATTACTTAAACTGAGTAGTTTAAGTGCCAGCAACTTTTATATATTTTGTCGACTACTCTAGTACATCCTTAGTTTCAAGGTGGCTCGTAAGACTTTGTCATCTTTGTTCAGCAGAAGCTATTACATCATTTGTCTTTAGAGCCTTTTCTCATCAACCTACAAAAAAGGGAGACAATGTGTCTTTCTATCATTTAAAGAAAGACAAAATTAAGACTGTTAAAAAAAAAAAAAGGAAAAAAAATAGGGGGGGAAAAAAAAAGGTAAAACTGACAATAGTCAAGAGTGGATGACTGAATATAGCGCCTATATAAAAAAAAAAGGATGATGCTGTGAATGTCTTTAATTAGTTAGTGCCAATGGTGAAATATGAATCCATGCAAATTAAGCCTATTCAGAAACAAGTGCTTTTTGACAACTGCATTTTCTCACCTCTGAGTCACTGCACCACATTTATAGAACATTTATACAAATGTGCAACCAGGCCGTCTGTGCAAGAACATATTATCCAAATCGTGATTTGAAGGCATCACAGCCATTCTCACCATCTGCTGGCAGTTCCAACGCAATGAAGGCATCCTACAGTTTCTCAATTTACACTCAAATGACAACAATAAATTGGGCCAGACAGATAATAAATTAACAAAGCTTAAGAGATAAAAGATTGAAATGAGTTTTTTTGTTTGTTTTTTTTGCTTTCATTTTACCCGACAATATGCAGTAATGAGCACTTCGTTCAGCGTACACAGAGATACAGATATTTTTTCATCTATAGGTGGGCTATATGTAAATAAGACTTAAAAGTCAACATCAAAAAAAATAAAGAAGTTGCAGCCTCTCCTCTCGAAGGCTAGAGCAGACAGTGACCCTGTTGTCAGCTATGCTTTAAAGACAAAGCCTTTGTGACAGCAGAAGATCCAAATATTTGATCCACCCTTTCTATTAACTCAATATCGTAAAAAAAGAAGAAAAAAAGAAACAAGAGCTATAACTCAAGAGTCGGAGTGTGACTTTACTGGGTACAGAAAACAAACTAACATTAATTGAGTCACTGAATATTGTGTCCGATATAAATACAGAAAAAAAACAGGTTTTAACTGAGCCACATTATTTCATTACATGTGTATTTTTGAAGCAAGTGTTCATGGCTTTTCTAAAACTTTGCGGGTTTATTTCATTTTCAAAAACTGATCCTGCCCTGGAAAATAACATTTTCACAATCCATTATTTTCCCTGGTCTTTAATGACAAAATGAGTAATTTACTTTAAATATAAATAACTTATTTAAATTATTTTGCTTCTGATCATAATAAAATCAGAGTACAATGAATGTAAACACTGTAAACACTGTCTCCAAAACAAATGCTTTCAGGCATTTGTTTTTTCCCCCCAGTAAACTGTAAGACACTTATATTTAACAAAAGCAAACAATTACAACAGTGAAGCTGGTATGAAAATACACCAACAGCATCCCCTGCAAGTCATTATGTCTAAAGTAAAACCTAATCTAACTTAAACCACTTTAAAGTAGGTGTAAAGTGTCCTGTTATTAACGTAATAGGTGAGCTTCTATATATGTGTCATAAATGTAGCCATAACCACAGTAGTGACTATTTTACCCCAACACCTAAACAGTAGTATTGACAAACATATCAATAAGTTAGAAACCACGTACCTTCTGATCGAGCTAAAGTGTCTTTCACACGTTTGTTGATGCCATCCAGCTCAGAGGTTGTGGCCGTGAGCACCGTGCCTCCCTCGGTCTCACGCAGCTCGTTTAGCTCCTGTGAAATACAAAGTGAGGGAACATCAAAACAAATGAATAAATAAAAAGGGAAGGTCATTCAAACACCCCTCTACCTACAAAATGAAAACATTATTTATAATTAAATCAGCTATAGCCAAGAATTAATTTATAACAGACCACAATTTTACAGCGCAAAACAAACAGCAACAAAACAAATCAGGACTTACAATAATATGACTTTGTTAATATGAAAGAGAAATAATTCAACAAACATACACATAGATCAACAAAAATATTCTACTATAAATATTCTATTCTCTATACGTGTTTCAAGGGATGGTGTACCTGCTCCACTTGGTCAAGACGTTTCCTCAAGTTCTCATTGAGATACGTTTCCACTCTGGTCATGATGCCCTCCAGTTTGATTCTCTCATTCAACAACTGTCTGTTGTCCTGCAAGTGAATAAAGACATCGAAGCACAAAATTTACTTTTCACCATGTGTTGAAACCCAAAACACCAGTATAATACCAGTGATTTGATATTTGAATGGGTTTTTCTTGCTTTGTGTATCACATAAAAGAAATCTCTTGCATGAAATGGTGCTGTCAGAGTGACGGATGTGTGAGGAGTGATAGCCGTTTATCTAAAAGCCAATGTTGCAGTTTCTGCCTTTATAAACATCCTGACAATCTTAAGATGAGAGCAACATTAACTGTTCAGTCTATACAGAATAAAATCTGCTAAAAACAAATTGTATATACATGTGTCTGCTTCAGAAACAGTTATCAGTGAATGTTATGTAAAGGAGCAAGTCTTTGCCCACTTATGTTGAAGCAAATATCATGTTAACCAAAACCCATAAAAACAAAACCAGGAGTTCTGTTGCAGGTAATATAATCTGACACCAGCAAACATAGCAGAACCATATATGAAAGGCTTCATTTTGTGGGGGCAGAGTTGTTGCACAACGATGGCAGCAATGGCTGAAAGTTCAATGAGGGGAGAGCCAAGAGCAGCTGGCTGTGAAAGAGAAAGACAGGGCAGTGCTGTATCACAGGAACATCCCACACACAGCTGCTGCCTGCTTCCCTCACCTCAGTCAGATCATTTGAATACACTAGGAGGAGGCAGAAAGTGAAAGGACACTGGGAAACAAATGTTGGTAACCGGCATATTCTCTGAACTCCATGAAAACACGTGCGGATACTGCCACAATTTCACATTCAACAGTAAATTGATATAGCAAAATGAAAATTCATATGTGTCACTTTTTCATAAATTCTGCACGTACAGACACAGTCTACGTCCACCGACCTGCTGCAACTGACGAATCTCATCATTGAGGTCATCGACACGCCTCTGGTCTTCCAGGCTGAGTTGAGACAGCAGATCTGTGCCGAGCTCCGCCTTCAGCGACTCTCTGGTGGACTCCATGGCATGGAGGCTGGCCTCCAAACTCTGAAGGCTGCGTTGCTGGAGAGAGAGAGAGAGGGGGAATGTTAGAGAACATTAGACAGCAGTGGGCAGCATTAAGACACAATAATGGGGAGGCACAGAGCAAATTAAGCATCAATGAACAAAATCTGGTCATAGTGATCTTTAACACAGGGTTTTTTTTATACACGTTACAATACTCTGCAATAATGAGATAATATTACCTTGGGCATGAAAGTCTTCTCTGACTGCTGCCTCTTCTCCTTCAACATCTTCATTTCTGACAGAATACTGTCTCTGGATGCCTTAAACTTCCTCTGCTGCGTCTCGATCTGCTGCATCTGATTCATCAGTTGGTCAATCTCATTGTTGATGCGTGGAGGTGGCAGTTATGGAAGTAACTATAGATGTATACTATAGATGAGCATTTTCAGTTTTTCTTAATAGCCACTCGAGCTAATCACACTTACTTTATTATTGCCATGCTTCTTATGATATCTCTGATATGACAATATGCATTGTTAACGGGCTGCTACTGTTTCACCTAGTAAGTAAAGTGCCGGGTCTACAAGAAACCTGGATATGCAGCCCATCAGACCCATTCAGGTGTTGAAAGACTAGTGACTTAGACACTAAATACAACTGTATGTCAACTCAGCTGAGCAAACATTACAAACCAACATTAAAAAAAATGCCAGACAATGAAAACACCTGCGAACTGCAATATTTACACACAAACAGGCAGATACAACTAGTTTGACTATGTGACCTGTAGCAATGCAACAACTAAATTACCTCCAGGTAAAAAAGTGTAACTTAAACATATACTTTAAGCATTGATTTTCCAAACTTATATTGTTTTCAGTGTTTTTACTTTAGCTTGTAGTCCCCAAAGCTGAGAAAGAAACACATTTTCCTTTCTAGCAAAAGAAGAAGAAGAAAATAAAAGTTGCTGCAGGATTAATGGATATCAGAGAACAATGAGAAAATACATAGCACATAACCTAATTACTCTATTGGTGTAAGTGTCATGCTCGTCTTGTAATTGGTCTTGAAATAGAGATTAAAATCGCCATTTGTGCTTCAATGCCACTGAAAGAAGGTTCAGTGTTTAGAAGTCATAGTTTTTGTAACACGAAACGGTTAAAATTGGTTTTATTATTAAAGAACGGATTCAGCTTTGATTAAGTGCTTTGGCGCAGAATCCTTAAACAACAGAGACAGTTTTGTTGAAGTCGAAGCAGCAAACTGGAAGGGCACTCAGAGTGTTGATCTTCTGCCAAGGCCAAAGTCACATTCAGTTATTTTAGGAGAGTTGGATCTAAAATTAAAGCATGTAAAGGGTTCTTCCTTTGCACATACACCACCTCTTCCCAAAGTTTCAAGAAATTCAGCCTGGTTAAATTTTCTGTAATCATACTGACAGTCACACAAAAGACACTGATCAGATAATGAGTTAAGTCATGGGGCATCTTGTAGGCTATTTAGTGCTCCAATAATGTGATTGGGCTTTTAGGGAAGGAGGTGTCACTGAAATCAAAGCAGAGGATTAGGAAGGGCTGGACATGCTCATCATTAAGTTAATTTAACAGACAGGCTTATTGATCTTCAAAGGACCGCAAAACTCCTGTGGGCCTCTGAGGTTTACCAGGACTCAATGAACACCAAGGCCAATCAATGGGATGATATAAAAAGGACTGAAGGAAAGAGGATTTTCCTGCCTGCTGACTAGAGAAGACTGAGAAAACAGATGTTTTAAGACCATCTGTCAAATGTGAGCAGATAATATCAGGCTGCTAACATTGTTTTTTCCATAGAGAAATACAACTAATTAGCACTTAAAAAATAAACCACATAAAAATCAGGTACATTTAAAAATTCTGTTTCACATACAATCTGTATAAAGTTTCACTGCAATGTAATGGAACAGTGAAGATGGCAACTAAAAGAAGGAAGGAATGGCTGGGAGCTTATTGACAGGGAAGAGGTGGAGAGTGAACAACAAGGTGTCTTAAATAATTAATTCATTCTCTGACTCACTCCTCTGGAGAGTGAAGTGAAGCACCATGTCATCGGCACAGATGCCCATTTCGCCTACTGACTCGCACATATACGTAATCACCAGGTGCGCACACACTAAGCAGCATACGCTTTACTGGCTGTGAGTGAGTGAGAAGCTACACACCATCACACAGGTGTGCAAACAGACATTTAATCATACTGGGCCGGAAGTGACCATATTCATAAATGCATCGCACATGTAAACACAAATCCTCTGTGATCCACTTGTTTGGCCTTCATGAGCTGTCCGGTAGTGACTCATGGCTCTGGCCGATATGACCCAACACACACTAATCCTTCTTGACCCGATTAAACCCTGCCACTGCATCCAGGCCAGGCTCCAACTGGCCTTATAATTGAATGAGGGTGGTGTAACTTTCTATAACATAGTTTTTATACAGAGGAACAGCTCCAACACAGCAGAACGTGGCAACAAATTTAAATTTAAATTTCAGTCCTAAGAGATGTTGGTGCAAAGTTTTCTGTTGTCAACACACTTTGTGACAAATTGACTGTACAAGACTTAGGAAACTTCAAATCTGGCACAAACATGTCCACCTCAAACATTAATATGCCAATTATGACAAAGACTTACACAACTGTCTAGAAGAAGAAAATAATAAAGTGATTATATTTTATATCCAAGGCTAAAGTTCAAAGGCAAGGATCATACTGTTCTGCAAACAAACCAAAACAAAAACTTTCTAGACAATTATGAACCAAATGGGCTTGTATGTCTCATCTACACTCATTTTTGGTGCCCATTTATTAAATTCTTTACAGCTGCAACATGACTGTTTAGCAAAAGCATGTAACCTCAAAGAAGGTAATGTTTACTTTAAATATGAAAACAATGTTAGAAAGGCTAGTTTTAACTGTACATCACGATTTAAACCTTTCAGACTAACACAAACTCTATCCTGAAAAGGAATGAAAATCTACTTGGATCTAACAGATGCTGATTATTAATGGTCTGTCTCTAGTGTTTATGAATTTCATAACATTTCAAAGTGGGGGATGTCTGTTTAGACTAGTTAAGTCATTTTCATATTCAGTCTTGAATCACATACTCCCTTTTTCCTTGGTATTCCAGTCTATTGTCCGTAAGTCTAAGCAAGGGGCCAAAATTCTGCCTCACTAATGTAGCGATTCTTCAGTAAAGCTTTCACAAAACTTTCCATTAAACTTGTACCAAATTCCTTGCAGATCACTAGTACCACAAAGACTATTCAGACGATATGGCCTGAAACTTGGGTACTTTTGATAATGTATTTAAGTTTGTTCATACTCTCAATGGACAGCAATACACAGAGCTCCAACGTCACCATGATAAACAAAATTGTCACACATTTTACTACAAAGGATATGTTCAATGTTCCTGCGCAGGTTTTCATTGAGTTTGGCCTCCAGCTCACCCAGCTCCTCCTCAGCCTTCCTCATGTCTTTCTGAAGCTCCAGGCGAGACTTTCTGGTATCATAGTATCCTCCTGTCAGGGCTCCACGGTGACTGACTTGGTCACCTAGGAGGTAACAAAATAATGATGTCAATGTTCTCAATTGGAATATTTTACACTGATAACTGTTTAAGATGTCCTGCATTTCACAGCAAAGCTTACCCTCCAGAGTAATACAGTCCATGGTGAAAGCTCTTGCCAACTGGGTAGAAACCTCCATGCTACGACAAATGAGGGTCTTCCCAAACACGTGCTTGAAGGCTTTGTCAAAGTTGGGACTGTAGCGCAGCTTGCTGATCATTGGGATGGCATCCTGATGGAGGAAAAAAAAATGAAACAAAAAAACAATTATTGGTAATAATGAAACAAATTTGTCAATAGAAATATTCAAAAATAAATGCAAAGTGCCCGTTCATGTCAGGTACTTGCATTGGTTTCTGGGTAGGCGGTGTCTCTGACGTCCAGCTTGCTCAGAGGTAGGAATGTGACTTCTCCAGGCAAGTTCATTTTGTTGAACTCCATGAGTATTTTAGTGCTCACTTCATCAGTCTCCACAATGTGGTAAAACAGCCTTAAACAAAACAAACAGAAAACAACAAGTCATTTTTACTACAAATCATAAATTATTTGTAAAATTTACAACACCTGCTCTGTGATATTTAAAATTTTAAACAGGCTCTAAAGACAAAGAAGAAAGCAATAATAAAAAAAAAGTCCAAGGCATGTGGTATACTGATACTACAAACAGGGGACTAACTTCAGACTAAATGTTTTTAACTCTGTATATTTCATTCTGACTGGTCTGCTGGCTTCCCTGTTCCTTTTACCCACCGGGCACATTTGTATAATCTTGCATAATAAAGGAAGTTTGTAACAGTGACAATGGTGTGGTGTCTCTTTAAGACAATGTAAAACAAGGGTTGGTGATGTCATAAGTATGCACCACTGCCCTATGTGGAGTTTGAGAGTAACGTGCTTGCACGTGGGTGTATGGACAGAGACAGACCTTACATGTTTTACCTCTCTATCAATTTACAACGGTACGGGTTGTATGAACTCTGTGCTTCATGTTTGATAAGCAGCAGCTGTTCAACTGGGCCTTGTAAGGCTGATGACGAGAGTGAGCATTAAAAGACAAGCACTGTGGAATTCCCAGTGCCAGTGTGGTCGTGAGTTTTTCTGACTGTCCTGCTTAGTGTTTCTACTGCCTCTTCTAAACTGCTGAGTACAACCCACACAGAAAGTGTGACATTTGAATGAAAATGCAAAAGCAAACCACACCTGGTCCCAGCTGTAACCTCCACGCAGGTGTAAAAAGCAGGCTCACATTCAAAGTTATTCATGACGATGCCATGATAGCCATTGATGACATGCTGGTTAATGCCCTTCCGACGGAAATGCTCAAGGACTTTGTTGATGCTGTCAATACCGTTCAAGATGGCCTGGAGGAACATAAGTGACCAAAAGGAAAAATGATTAATGTAATATAAAACAGTAATATTAATGTAATATAAAACAGTAATATAAATGTAATATAAAACAGATTAAACAGCTCCTTCTTCACCATGACAGACCATTATATCCGTCAATCTCTGACTTCACCTCCACCTTTTGAACAAGATCATCAGATGCTTGAACTCCTCCCTAATCTGGAGTGGTAAACTCACTCTTTACATCCACAATAATAGAATCAGCCACAAATGCAAAGTTCAAATCCATGGGCAACACAACAGCCCCCTGCCCCAGAGTTTCTCCTTAAATTCTGTTATGAAATTAATCTGAGACAAAGGGCATTACTGTTGAAGTACAGTGCCCACAGTGAGCCTTTCTAACTGCACAAAATTCTAACTATGACAAAATGAAGATCTACATTCTCACTATGGAAAATAACACACAGAAAAATAAACTCCTATTGTATGAGCCATGAAAGAAAGAAAGAAAAAAAGGTCTGTATTAACTCAATTGCGCAATGCTACACTGAAATATACACTGCAAATATAAAAATGTGGGATAGATACAGACCATCAAAGGCTGGAGACGGATGAGTCAGCCGGGACTAATGTAAGAAAAATAAATGTAGGACATTTGTCCATGAAGCTACACACAGCCTCCTTTCATCTGGGCAGACATTATTCAGAAGTGATATTTGATTGATGTATATGCCTCGAAGAAATGACTGGATGAGGCAGAGAGGAGTGAGTCATATGTAAATTTAGCTAGCTATCGCAAGGTGCCAGTAGCAAAGCAGATGAATGATTCCATTTGATACATCTATTCTGACAACCGGCTGAGTCACAAAGTGAGTCGGTCGCTGTATTAAGGTGGGCTCGTTTAGAGTGAGGCCCTTTAAAAAAAAAAAAAACAACAAAAAAAACAGTAAACTTGGGATTTCATTTATCTTCACTTGCCCACTTCTTCGCTAACAGCTCTTCTGTATGTAAGTGCATGTGTGAACTATAATGGCAGATCTACCTGTGGCTTACAAGTGTCATCCTGGGAAAAAGGAAGATAAATCCATGTACTCTGTGTGTGTGTGTGTGTGTGTTCAAGTAAAAGGATTACTTTTCAATCCTCTGAAAAGAATATCAATTTCTGTGCCCATACATGCACAGTCACATCTTTCAATTGTATCCAGGTGGAAGGCATTAGGGATCCTGTAGTTGCATTATGCACGTCAATAATTACGCAGTCATGCACAGTGACACGGACCTTGCCGGTGGCTGCTCTGAGAAGCTGCTGTTTTTTCTCCAGGTCCTCTCGTTTGGCTGCCAGGGCCTGCTGCTCTGCGTTCTCCTCACGCCACAGGTAGCTGGGCAGATATAGAGAGACACACACTGTTACACTTATGTCACCAGAAGCACTAAAACGCAAGTACAGTCATGACACACACACACAAAAACCCTTCAAACTAAAACTCTCTTTTATAAAGGGTTACATCTTTTATCTCTGTATTCATTCATCTTGGAAATAATTATAAAATCAACACAGCTACTGATTCATAGTTTGAAAGTATTCAAACATAAATATTCATTCACTTTCACATAATTCCATGTCAATCTGTTTTTAATTGCAAACTGTAACTATCATCCTCAAGTAAAAATATATCGTCTTGATTCCCTGCCAAACCATCTCATTGTTTAGGTTAGAGTAAATTCATAATTTGTTCTCATTTTTAGATGTGCTACTAATAACTTGCAGCTGTCATTCTGCCTTCTCACCCAACAGACTACGCAGTGGATCACAGTGATGGGTGCATAATTAAAAATCTGACATACACAAACTATTCGTGGAATCTGTTTTACATGGTGACAGTAATAAGGGTCTTGCTGAATTTAATAGAATTCAGTTTTAAAAAACGGAAAGATCACAAACTCTTTTTATGCTTAAGGCAAATTATACATTTTGAGTGTCATTCCTAATAATAGTTGGAGAGGCCTGAATGTGAATGCTGCCTTTGTCGTGCTTCAAGAAACACGGAACAATATTCAGCTTATTCAGCAACACAATTCAACCACCCTGAAGGACCTTTTAAAGGCAAAGAAACTGTGGCAGCAGAAGCCTGAGGTATCATCCTCTGCGTTACATAAACACACCTCATTGTTTAAGTGGACTGAGAAGGCCTGGTGACATTCACAGCAGACAATACACTGGCATCTATCTAAAGGTTGCCAAGCGGAAACAGCATACTGGCTAAAAGAAAGGCTAAACAACAACCTTTCAACTCAATTCAACATGCAGGTCTGACTTATGTAAAGCTTCATTTTATCATGGGATGTCAAACTAATCAAAACCACACACTGAAAAAGTTCAAAATATGACTGAATTTTATACATTTACGTCTTGAAGACGTGAGGTCAAAGAGAAGGTTAAAAACAAAGATGAGGTTCTTACTTTCTTTCACTCTGCAGTTCATCTTTCTTGTTCTTCACTTCATAATACTTCTTGTCCAGCTCCTCAACACGGGTCTTAACCTCATTCAGATCTTGATCGAGTTTCTAAAGATACAAGTTTGAAGTGAGACACCCTAACCTGCCAGGATGTCAGATCAAAACTGCAGAAACTTTGTTCTAAGCCAAATACATCACACCCCTAATCTACAATAAATAAATGTAAAATTATTTATTTTAAGTCGATGTTTACCATTTGTCAAAATTAAGGAGCCAAATGTCATTTTCACTTTTTTTGTTGTTGTGGATTTTGCACTAAATGTTCACATTTCAAGTGATGAAAAGCTAAGTCTCAAAATGTTAACTTTATAACGAAGATTTGTTTCCCCCCTTTTTTTACCCTCTCTTCAAGATATATGCACAAGACTGCAAAATACCAAAATAAAAGGGAAAAGTAGTATGGGTTAAAATGTTCAAGCAGAAACAGAAACATCAGAAAAAAAAGAATAGCTAGTTATTTCAACTAGAGCAACAAAAGACAGTAAAGCAAAACTCAATTCTTTATCATAAAAAACTGGAGAAGCAGGTGTAAATTATCTTACGTTGTACTGCTCGAGGTTCTTCTCCTTGTTCGCTTCTGTGTCCTCCAGGTCTTTGTGGATGGCAGCAATCTGCCTCTTTTTGTCATTGATAGCCTGGTCCAGAGACTTCAACTCCTTTTTGATCCACTTGTCCCTTTCCTCCTTAGAGGTGAACTGACTGCCACGACCCTGCTTAGCATACAAGTCTGTCCTCTCTTGTGTAGCTTGAGCTAATCTGCAAGACAACATAGGGGGATCATAGATTTATAAACTGAATCAATAGTTTTCTCTGGCTCTCCTTCCTGCGATTAAAGAATTCAAATGTTTGCAAAACACATGCAGTAAAATATTTTATAACAGAATTCACAAATATCTCATGTGAAGACACCTTTAAATCTCTCACTATCAAATTATATTTAATTCGGGTTGACTGACTCATCGAATCACGCCCGGTCACCGCCTGCTTGGGGAACGATAGCTGAGAATGAATCATCCCTACCTGGAGATACCCCGCTCCTCCTTTTCCTTGACCATGTTGAATTTGGGTTCAGTCTCCTGCAGCTCTTTTTGTTTCTCCTCAATTTTCTCCAGGAGTTTCTGACGCTCCTTCAGCAAGCGTTTCTGTAAGATCAAGAGCAAACTATTATTCCAACAAATCCTACAAATGAAAGGTTAAGAAAATAAGAGTTACATGTGAGAAAAAGTGTTGAAGAACAAATAAGACTCATGACAATTATGAAAAATGTATATTTATATTTTTAGGGCTGTCAAAGTTAACAGGATAACACATTCATGCTTATTCTTTTTAACACCTCTATTTTCTTTTGATGCGCGATTAAAACAGGCACGCATGGGCTGTGACCTGTGGCCCACCCCCGTACATTGGGATGTCTGTAAGTGACGCATCAGAACATTGTGAATGGTAAGCAGAAATGGATGAAGAAAAGGGTCGTTTGAATAGCAAGTTCAGCTTTAAAGCTCTGCCACACGGTTCCCTTAGGAAGAACAAAGTTATTTGTATTTACAATCGATGTGAATCGAGTTACCACCGTAGAATGTGAAGTCGTAAATACCACTTGCTGGCCAAACACACCACAATAATAGTAAAAGCATGAAAAATATCCTGTTATGCTACACTTTGAATAGATTTACTTCTTTTTTTCAAATCTGTGATTAACTGACCGTTAACTACGGACAATCATGTGATTGATCGCAATTAAATATTTTAATTGACCAACAGCCCTAACACATTTACAACAGATATAAAAAGGTATCTACTGCAAGAGAATCCTTTAAAAAGAGCATCAATTTTCAGTAAACCAAAATGTGCTAGTATCAATAGGAAATCTAAGTGACAACTGATTTGGACAGATTCCTTTGTGAGGTGGCTGTGCTTTTTTTTCTCCCGTGGTTGGATCAGCCACCTCAAAGCTGATCAAACCAGGATCCCCTGTAGCTAGAGAGGCTTTTCATTTTTGCTCCAATAACTTTTGGCTGGTGTTGTGCCAGCCGCAGCCAGGTGGGCTTAATCCAACCACTAGCCAGCATGCTGCCTGGGACCCACCATGAACCATAAAGATTGAGCCAATAGAGCTGTTATGTATAATTATCGTCTTCATACTCACATGTGCACACAAACACCAGGCCATATGGAGAGTGATGCATGCCAATTCTGTACACAAAACCTCATGCCAGGGATGATGTATAGCGGCGCTGTAAGCAGAGTCTTGATATGCAACCTGGTGCCTACTCTGTTTTGCTTCTCATCTCATCATCCCACAAGCCAACTGTACATTTTTTGCACTGGTTGACATGTTTTAATATTAATCATGATATTGGATATTATACAGATACTGGATGCACAATCACATACATTAAAAGATATCTAATTTAAATTGACAAGCAAGAGCTGCATCCATTAAATTAAACAAATACCTTTAAAACACCTTAAACGAAACCACATATTATTAGTTTTGTGGGACTAAAGCACTTGAATATTTGGATCAGCGCTTTTCGGCTCACTGATAAAGTTTTATGCTGGTTTATTTATTTATTTGTTTTTTTATCTGGATATTCTGGGCATAATATTCCACACTAAATAAATTTAGGCAATTTGTTTATCATTTGTCAAAATTATTTGGAGATTTCTGTTTTCATAAACAGATCCTAATATAAAAAGTAAATTAATTTAACAATGACAGACACCCTTGCCAAAATTCTTGGACCTAGGACAAGTACCCACATTTCCGGCTATACCAGGGGTTAGTGGAGTGGATTAAAAGAGAAAAGACTACCATCCATTTCTTCAAACAGAGATGGTAAAGGAAAAGAGGCAGGGGAAGTGTGGTTGGTGCATCATCACTTGTTTAGAGTGACGCAGATGGGAGGCTTCCGTACCCTCTGTTCGCTGTTGCCTGCCAGCTCGTCCTGCAGGTCCTTGGCCTTCAACTCGAGTTTGGTCCTCTGCTTGATCTGCTCCTGGCGTTCTGCCGACAGCTGCTCTCTTTCCTCCTTCATGGCAGAGATCTTAGACTTCAGCTCTCGCACAACACGCTCTGTTTCCTACAGAAAGAGCCAAAATAAAGAATCATTGTATGAGGGAAAAACGAAACAAAGAACCAAAAAAACCCCAACAACTTTCTTCCTCTACAGCGACTAAATGATGCGTCATTCATTTAATAGGGTCACATAATATCATCAGATGAGTTGATGACATTAACCATCTAAAAATTTGTGACATATTTAGATAAGCATTGACATGTTAGCGGGAAAAAAAAGGTTCAACAAACATTAGATGTAAAGATAACACACAAAAATAAAATTTAAAATGAGTTTTTACTGTGGTTATGTCGTTTTTTTGTTCCTAAACAAGATCAAATCCTGACAATATTAACAAATGACTTTATTACTAACACTGTAGTTGTTTTAAGTCCAATCTTACATAAAAATCTCAAACTAGATCAATTACCAGAGCAGAAACATATCATTCAAGTGTTATTTACAAAATATTGCAACATCATCTTAAATATAATTCTGTGATGAGATTTCACTTAAGCCAAGCAATGGTTGTTGGGTTTTTTACCTCCACTTTGTCTCGGGCATCTTGCTGAGCATCACGCAGTTGTCTGGACTTGTCTCCACATGTCTCTCTCTTGGTGGACAACTATGAAACGAGCCAAACAAAGTACAAAAGTCTTGTTACTGAGACAGTAAAGTCTACTTGATACTAGCATTTGTTCACATTTAATAAATACCATTTAATTAAGTTTATAATGATGACCAGGACAATAGAATTTGTGTTATACAGTATAGATACCGTATATCTACTAACAGTGGTCTGTCTCTTATTGACGCCCGTTTCTAATAAACATGTCATGACAAATATATGCCGGTCTCCAATAGTAGCCGATCTCCTTTAAGCGCCGGTCTGTAGTAAACGCCGATCTCCAATGACCCTCCACCTTTTCCGTACCTACTACTCTTTTCGTTCCATCTGGACTACCGCCCTCCTGCAGTAAATCATACGGCAAATACCTTTTCGTGTCAAAAATGCTTTGTCATCAGATGCTATCAAGGAAGGAAGAAAGTCAAAACGTCCATTCCGTCTGAGAAGGGAATAAGAGCCGGTCTCCAACAACCGCCGGGCTGGCCGAATAATTTTTTGAATAAATACCGGGGCTACTATTGGAAGATATACGATAATGCAACTGTGCAAATATACAGTTACCCATCATTGGTTGCATTACATTCTTACACCTGCATCATTCTCTGCATGTGTACTTCAATGTTTTTCACAATTTATTTATTTATTACCTCATCCAGCTTGGCACGGGTTTCATTCAGCTCCTGGTTGTAGATTGTGTACTCCAAAGCTCTTCTCATTTTGTCCCACTTCTGGTACTGAGCCAGTTCTTCCTTTTCATCTTCCAAGGTGTGCAGACGCTCCTCTATGTATTTCAGCAGTTCATTGATCTTCTCTCGCTTTCCCTCTGAGGAAAACAAATGTTTTTCAGGTTTTTTCTTTGTAACTCCTCCACCAAAAGGTATACAACATTTGGCAGAACTTCTGCTAGACAAAAAATTAATGACGAAGCGATGAAGTTATAGTCATGCACAACTGTGACTGTTATGGAAATCTGCTATAAGACAATGGAAATAGAGTACATTTTTCTATACACTGAAGTGCTTTGATGACCACACAAACAGTTAAACTAAAATGCTGCAGAAAGAAAATCCCTGGAAAGGATTTGAACCAGGAACATTCTTGCTGTGAGGCGACAGTACACTTGACACAAATTACAAGTTTCGCCTAAGGCTAATGAAACTTACCTGGTACATATAGAAATACAGTGTAAAACCTTTTCAAAACAATCTAGCCAATGTCATATAATAACAAAATAGTTCATAGACAATTAAAAACTTGAATTAAAATCAACCAATCAGTGATTGTACAAAATGAAAGGTATTCAAAAGTGTTTACCTGTCTCCTTCATGAGGGAAATACTCTCCTCTTTGCGTTCATCATATACTCGTGTCCCTGCCACCTCTCTCAGCAGCTTCAGACGCTGTGAGTCAGGTGCTGTGGCCATTTGGTTGATCTGCATAAAACAGAAACATAAGGTCAATTTTCCAAATATCTGATGTACCTCTGAGATATTCCTATCAGAAAATAAAATTGGGCAGAGAGAGAGAGAGAGAGAGAGAGAGAGAGAGAGAGAGCTAGATAGATATATTTTTTTTAATTAAATTAACACCAATTATTTAGTCTACTAACACTCTTAGTTTTCTGCAAAACAGACTATGGTAAATAAATATTGAGGACAACACTATTTTACAGTCTGTTCGACTAGAAACAAACACCCCAATGACCACTGCTTGAAGAATGCAATTCATTTGACATCACCAAAAACTACTGTGCATTTAAAATAAAATTAAAAGTGAGGTCGGCACTACACTCCTCTCACCTTTCCCTGCTTGACAATGTAGTAGGGGTTACTCCGAGAGAAGCCTGCACTCTCCAAAAGGTTCATGACATCATTCTTACTGCAAAAAGAAGAGTGCATAGAATAGATGGAATCACACATGTAGCAGTGACCTATGGCAAATTTAACATGGACAGTTGAACACTTGCAATACTTACGTCACCATCTTCTTGTCTAAAAAGTACTGGTCCTTCTTTGCTCCAATGACACGGCGAAGGGAGACTTCCTCTTTGTCAATCTAGAAAGAGATGCATTTATCACTGGGCAAGCGGAGAGTCACACAGAGGAGGATAATTGGCAGGTTATGCCACAGTATCACTAGGCTGTAAGATTTCACAAACATCCGGCCTTCATTATCAGAATAAGAAGAACTGTGTGTACAAAAGGCAACGCAGTGCAATCGGTGGTCTTCATAACACTTATCACCAGGTGAGACATCAATATTCAATATAAAATGAACTTAAATCGGACTAAGGATGCTCACCATTTTAATATCCAAGATTAAGAGTCTTGTTACAAAAGAAAGCATAAAAGGGTTGATGTTGCTAGTTGTTTGGAGATTGGTTTATTGTGTTTTCCTTTATTATTTTGAGGTTTACTTTCATACAAACAATGTAAACAATAATGCAAATTTAATTTTGAAACAAATATCAGCACTAAAAAGAGGATATATAATCATACACACATTTAGCCACAAGTTGCTCAGTCTGACCATTCATTTAATACATACGAAAAACACTATGAAAATGTTTAAAGAATATCACAATGGAATCGAGCAGAAAATACAGTAATAGAATAAATTTTAAATGTTCGCCATTCCTACCGGCAGTCGGTTGTCAGAGTTGTCAAATATAATCTCCACAAATGCCGAAATGACACGTGGACCAGTTCCCTCCTATGGTGACAGCAAGAGAAATTGTTTTATGTTTTTACACAGAAGTTTTGGCATCTACCAAAGAGGTTTTAGTCAAAGCTAAAGCAAAATCGCCAGAACTGTGATAAAAGTTAATTAAAAAAAATATTTTTGCCAATTGCCACAAGATTTTGACAGAGAGTCAGCGCGTTAATCTGTTATTTACCAACCATGCTTACACGCATAACCTCCCACTGAAGGCCCATGTTAAGCCAAAAAGTCCCCTAGTAGTGGGTCTCATATTTTCCTGTACTTACATGGAGCAGGGCCAAGCGCTGTTCAGGTCGCAAGTGGCTGAATTCATCACTGAGCACAAACTGGATGGCTAAACAAATAGAGACGGGAGTTAAAGTCTTAGATAACAACCAGCAATGTCACGAAAGTCTAAATATTTAAATTCTATATTGGAGCAAGTTTTGAGGCTTCATACCATAGAAAAAGTTACTTTTTCCTGACCCATTCCTCCCAACTGTAAGAGGAAGGAAAAAATAAACACAAAATGAGAATATAGTGAAATATAAGACATAAAGAATCGGAAAAACCTGATTAGCAACTCAAGTGCAATACAAAATAATTAGGGAAAGATGAGGATGAACACATACTCACCAATGACATTGTGCTTCGGGCTAAAAGGGTCTACCACAGTTTGGTCCCTGTAACTTCGGAAACCCTGAATGATCACCTGCACAGGGAACCCGAGACCACCGTGAACACGCTGACTACAACATCAGCTAATTCAGCGCAACATTTTAACCACACACTATAGTTAAACATGGTCAAAGAATTCCCGGGTCTAGGAATATTTGTAAACATAAGGTGTGTAACCTGGTTATGCTGAATAGCACCATCACAGGTAAAACGAGGCAACGGGGCCTTGTGTGATGGTCACTCTGATTTCTATACCGCTACTTTCATTCAAGACACTTTTGAAGGTTTGAAATCAACAACACCGAGTTAGATGGCAACAATAAAATAAACTCTCATATTATGCATCATATGCAACATTATAACGTTATAGCAACAATAAAAAGAAGTATATAGATCCGAAAATCTAAGGCTGGCCTTGTTGCGTTAGCTTAGCATCTCGAGAAGGGGACGGGCAATTCACTTCTATACTAATTCAAATAGCGCTAGCTAACGTTAGCTAGATAGCTACACAACGTTTGCCGTATTTTAGAGTGCATGTGCACAGCTTTCCAATTCAATCAATGTTATACATTGAGTGAAGCATCGATAGCAATATATTTATCATTCAGTGGAAAAGCGTTAAGCTGGCCTAATTCTTGTTATTAGACCAGTAACAGTCGGCAACACGCATCAGTCTGGTCTCGTTAGCTTACCTGTTTGATATACATGGCTGCTTATCCAGGGCGTCTCCTCTGCAATTTTGGAGATGAAACACTCCCTGCGCCAAGCTGGAGAAAGCACAACTATAATAATCCAAACTTAACAATCAAACTGTTGCATTAAAAATCATAAAATACTGTAAGGCAGGAAAGAATAACATGGAAAATGGCGGCGGGGGCGGGATAGAATGGATCATACCATTTTGTGAGAATGGGTTGTAGGATTATACTTGCACCATATTCCTACATGTGGGGATGCTAAATAACTTATACGAAAGGTAAAAATTCAAATATTACAATAATATAATGTGTATCTACGGTTAGGTTATGTTTGCGACATAACATTAGGTCTGTTATTCTTGCTGTTTATTCGCCTCTCTGTTTGTTTAGTTGGTACAGTCTAGCTGTCTGCGCTCTGGGCGCCAAAATTGTTTTGATGACCAGCAGTGGGAAATATAAGACTAAAAGCGGTAAAAATAATAATAATAATAATAAAAATAATAATCATAATGACTGTCTTAATAATGATCAAAATTATTTTATTAATAATTACCAAAATTATTTATGGTGTCTTTAAATAACACCATCCAGATAGTTTTCTAACAGGAATTTTGACTGTAATTATTTTGTAGTAGTTGAGTTCTCAAAATTCAGATTAACATTGGTTTACGTTTTTATGTTTCATAGCTTACATAGATAATTTTATGCTAAAAACTACGGCTATATGGAAGCCGACTATAGGTAAGAAATACAGACAAGGCTTCTGATCTAAATATAGTCACAAGGGCCAGCTCTAAGCCACTGTAGGTGTCACTATTGCCTCTACTGTTGCATTTATGTCTGTCTAGACAGGATTTCTTATCTAAACCCAATGATTTTTAAATATTGGTCATTCCTTTGTCTTGTTTGTGTGAAGAGGTTTATGTTGGCTTGCATAAAAAGGCATGAAAAAAGGGTACTTGCCACACGCACAATAAAAGATTACACGACAACAATGTTTTTGCAGTGAAAACATTTATTAAACACGTATTTTTATCCACATTATTGAAAAAACAGACCATCGTTTTTAAATAAATTAGGTTTAAATGCCTGACCATGTTTGTGAATAGGCAAATGAATCACAATATCAACCTAAGGCATATATATTGCAGTTTATCACTGTGCTGTCTTTGTTTCATCACTGCAGTTCAGAAGACAGGAAAACAGCATCAATGTCTGTAACCCATGGATTTCATAGGCTTCAAGTCCTATTATGAGTACAGTTCAGTTTGACTCTTCTTTGTGTCTGTGGCTGATCTCCAGTCTATCTGCTCTGCCGTTTTCAACACGAGGCACAAAGAGAGAGCATTGATTTTTATATTTTCAAGTAAGACTACAAGCAGTCACAGTTTATTTTAAGGCAGTGCAGTTATTGGGCTCAGTTTGAACTGGTGGTGGACTGGGGACTGCAGGCAAGAGGTAGGGAGGGTGAACACAGACGGCTCAAAGTTTTTGGTGTTAAAGGTAGTGGCAAAGTCATTGGCAAAAAAGGAAGCGGACTCCGAGACACAGGGCGTGGCTGGTTCAGGTGTGGCAGCATGAACCGGCGCATTGGACAGCACCTCCGACTCAAACTGAAGCAGCTGACCCATGAAACTGAAGTTTGGTGAGATGACTGCCCGGCGCTGCTTGATGATGTCAAAAGCTGCATCAAGCCGCAGCTGCTGGGTCCTCATGATGTAGGCCATGCAGATGGTAGGTGAGCGAGAGATGCCTGCTTCGCAGTGTACTAGGACCTTCCCTCCTGATTGCTTCACGTGATCTGGAAGAAGAAGGGAGGAATCTGGTGAGACAGTGGCATATTTCTCCTTCTTTGATCATCAGCAAATTTGTCACAGCATAAGAAAACCATGAATAAAACTGTTACTGAGTTTTGAACAGGAAATAAATTGAACTGGGCTATTATTGTCTAGTCGTTCACTCTATATAACAGGAACACTTTTCCCCAAATATTTTATCTCTCTTTCTCAGGAACATCTAGTTTGTCATTTATTTTGTAGTAACACAGAAATGAGCACACATCATTTGCTACTGTAAGTGGCACACACAGAGACACGTGGGAGGCTTGACTTAGTCACAGAGTGCAGCTGTACATGTGATTTGTTTTCTGCTGCACCGCTGTAGGGGTGCTGGGTGCTGCTGTGGTGTTCGCTGTGGCACAGAATAGTGTATTCTAATTTGGAGCCGCCTCGCGCCTACACACTCATCAGTGTGTTTTAAGGCCTACACACGAGTTCACGTTCACACATCTGTCTAAATGTCCTTCGCAACACGTTTCAAGAATTCTTAGAAGCAAACACCTACATGCCTTCTTTTCTGTCTCACATCTAAGTCTGATCTACATATTGACACTTAGCTCCACGAGCCGATAACGACACCTACACATCCGCTCCTCTACTAAACAGAAACATTAAGGGCCACTTCTGTGCGTTCGTGAAGGAGAATGACTGATTTTTCAGACTGCTCCGATTCTCTATAAAACCACATGAATGAATAATGAACCTTCATCTGGAGAGGGGGGGTGCTATGAGAGCGGGGCAGCAGCAGCGGTGGGTGCTTTAATTACCATCCTTTGGCTGGAGATGTCATGGCATGCTTCAGCAGCTGTTTTCATCCACGAGGTCAATAATATTTATTTTCTCCCCTCCGGTTTACATCACCCGCTTGGTCGGCAGGGTTTCCGATTTATTGATTGATTTTATGAGACCAGCCGCCTAGGGGATCTGTTTGTACTGCGTGTCTTATCAGCTGGTGTGCCTGATGATATGTTGAGGCCCTCTTTGAATGTAGGCTAAAACTGCCTTATGTAATGGACAGGCTTATTCAAACACACCCTAAATGTAGGCTGCATCCCCAAACAATGCACAATACTAGCCAGCTAATACAGGTCAGCCAAGCTGCTTGTGGGTGAGCTTTGTCCTTGGTTATGCCTTGATATAAATAGCCGCCAGCACATTTTGTACATCTTTTGCTGTTGCTGCTATTATCCGTCACCTCTCTCCCTCCCACGCACTCTCTTTTTCTCTGTAACACATTTGCTGCCCTGCTTGCCACAGGTCCACCAATGAGTCCCTCCTGCTAGCAAAAAAACTGATGCCCTCTTTCATTGTGTAGCTGTCATTAATCCTCCATCCAACCATCATAAATAATGCTGTTTGTATGCATGCACATATGTGTGTGTGCCAGCCAACCCCCAGCTTCCTCCACTCGGTCATTACTAAACACGGACAGCTCACCCAGTTGTCACACTGACCGGCCACACCCGGCACCGTGTAATTTGGCCTGGGAACCAACGACAGCATGGGATTGTCTTTTTCAAGGAAAGAAGGGAGGGAGGTCGGAAGGGAACGGGGGAAGTGAGCAAATCCTGAATGAAAGCAGACAGGCAGTATATGTTGGTGGGGGATTGAAGGCTGGCGATTAACTTAAACTGATTACAGCCGGGGTTTCTTATAGCCCTCTATTTGTGAATGGCAGCAGGTGAGCGGCAGCGATAAAGGGAGGCTATTTGAAGACAAAGACGCATTTCAAAAATAAATGCATCCATGTATAGTTATCTCGCTCACTCAGCAGGGGTATTTTGAGACTCCTTGGGGCGAAGTTGGATTATAAATACATATAGACCGAAGCTGATCTTGTGCCTGGAAAAGCATCCATCTAATGTTGTTCTATTTATTCCCCTTCCTACTGATTTGAGTATTAGTGAGTCAGCTGTATTCTAAGATAGCAAAACATCTCAAGGCAAACCCTACGAAGCAGAAAACAACAGTTAAATGCAACTCAACTCACCTATAAACTCTATTGCCTCCTGGAAGTGGGAGCTGATGTCAGCCATGTGGCTGTCCTCCACAGGGATCCACTTGTAGTCATAGTGGCCCTTGGCCGGCTGCAGGTCCCTGCGTGACACGTTGAGCAAGGCTGTGATGTGAAGGTCGCTGAGATAATCCTGTCTGGAGGCGTGGTAGGCACTACCGAGGTAGAGGAAAGGCAGGATCTCTACTGGTTTACCCTGAGGAAGGAAAAGAGGGAGAAAGCGGAGACATGAGTCAAGCTCACAACACACAGCTTACTAAGGAAACATAACACGGGATCGCCAGCATTTATCCATCTGCTATAACACAACCATTGTCCAAGCAGGAACATCCAAACACCTGCCAGCCAATCATTACATGCATTTGCAGACAAAATGGACGCAGGATACTAGAGGAATTCCCCGGTATTGAAATGTTGATAATGTATCAACCAGACACAACAGAGTGTTCTTTGAAATCTAAAATAGCCACATGCTTTCTATTTGGCCAGTGGAAATAAAAGCAGAAAGGTCAGGGATGAAAGGCTGTCTTTTCTATGGGGTGTCCTGATATCAGCTGGGCATCATGCTGCCTTTATAAAAAGACCAGGGAGCAGTGAAGGTCATATAATATCATATGTAAGTTGAGAAAATGTTTTGATGTGCCAAAAATAAAATTCTCTGATGTCAGCGTGCTTTGAGCGTGCCTCTGTGTATGTTTCTTTTTAGAGTAAGAAAAACAAACAAAGAAAAAAAACAAACAACCCAAACGGCAGTGGCTTTGTGCCGTCTGGTCCTGTAGGAGACATGGTGGGAAGTACTGTATTGTACGCTAAAGGGTGTTTCCATACCTGATCATAATCTGGTTTGTGGTGTGAAAGCTTCTCGCTGTGGTTGCTGACTCTTTTCTCGGTTTCAGTTCCGCTCTGGTCAATGGTTTTCACCTCAGTGCAAAGTTCAGGGTATTGAGAGTGGAAATTCTCGTATCCTCCTGAGAGAAGCAGTCAAGGAAAAAAAAAAAAAAACACCTTTAATAAATGAGCTTACAATAATTCTGCCTCCTCCGGCCAACATCACAAATCTTGTGAAATGGCTGCTTTTATTAAACAGACTTAGCACCGGATTATAACCTCTATAACCTGATTACAGCCGCGTAATTAATTACAGGAGCGCGCACCGAAGGACCGGTAATCCATTTAGGCCAACATTCTGAGGACGCACAAGTGACAGGCGCAGATGGATGTGTTTAAACACAAACCCCGGGGGTTTTGTTTAGCCTAAAGTGGTAGTGCGGATAGGGAGGGGTGAATTTCTTGGTTTTTATCAACGAAAGCCATTGCACCACCAATTTGCTGGCGTTTCTCTCGCACTGACTCATCCGCTCCACTGACGCACGCAGGACATCTACAGTATGCCCAAGAAGTAAAAGAAAATGTCGGCTACTCTTAACACAGGCAAAAAGGGCGAAGAACTGCCCCGAACAGTACCAGTGTAATCAGGGGGAAAAACAGACTGTGATCAAATATTAAAGGTTTCTTTCTGCTCCGTCCTTTTGAAATATAATCACAATAAATTCTTAATATTCCATTTATTCAATTATAAAGATACATTTTAGATTATAACAAGCAATATTTACAATTTGTCACAATGATAGAAAAGATTTCATCTTTAAGTCTGTGGAACAACAACATACAACGCCATAAAAGATATAAACAAACCGACTCTGAAATTATATCCCCACAATTAAAGATGGACGAAGTCAAAACGCTTGTGAAATAAAATCAAATAGATTAAATCATGAAAACAAACAAATAGAAAACTGAGTTGCCTCAATGGCCTTTTTTTTTTTAAGTCTATTTTATTTTGAACAACAAAAAAGAAAACTTTCAGACTTTTCTTTTTGTTTTCCGTATTAAAAACAATTAAATTCGCCAAATCTCTCACCTTTCAAGAAACAGATGTTGGCCCCGCTCGCTAGATGTGACAGGGTGTTTATTACTATTTGAGCAACGCTGTCCTTTTTCAGTTTTTGCCAGTGGGACGTCCGGTCATCCAGCGCCACTATAGCCGAAATGCTCCCTTCCCGAAGCCTAAACAGAGCTCTCTCATCCGGGATGACAAACTGCAGGGGCACCGGTCCTCCTCGGGATCTCCGGACCACCACCGAGTTGAGATTAACATTGACTGAGCCTTTGATATTAGAGTTCGTGAATGAAAAATAAGGTCGACAGTCCACAATAAGGCAGCTTCCATACTCCTTCCTGATGATTTTCCTCAGACGCCGGCAGTCTATGCTAGAGACTTTCATTTTGAGTTGTTGGACTTGTTTTTATTGCCTAAAATATTAAACTGGATTACTCCTGAATACGGGCGAGAGAAGTGCCCCGCGCGCGCCCGTGCCTGCATTTCCTCCAAGGGGATTCCGGCCGATCAGTTTTATGTGAATGGAACCTCCGGAGCACTACGTCACGAACCATATATGGACACCGGCGAGGCGCGATGGCAAGAAAAACACGCCCACCGCTCTGACTCGACTGTGTGACTCCTCCCGCGGCCCTCGTAAATACGAAACCCAGCCTACAACTGCGGTGAGTTTGATCCAGCCATTACTCACAGTGTTCTCTGCCTGCACCTACACCTGTCCTTTCATTATTTTCAGGTTCCACTTCGTGTTCAGCGATCACTGAAAGGACACAAAGGCAGACGTTTTAAAGGGATGACCCTACAGCTCACTGAACAACATAAAACGAAAGGGCCCCACATGGCCAAAAAAGATGAAGTGTTATGGAGGAAGGTTATCAACCATGACATCCAGAAATACTAGTGCAACACAAATGTGCACCTTACTAAATCCAGCATATTATTAAATGTCTAAAATAGAGGCGCAACTATGATTTCATGAATTGTCTCTTGTGGATTATTTCCTTGTACTACTTCTCAGACGATATGGCTGTGCCTCTTAGTGCTCTCTTTTGTCTGACTAACTAAAGCTTGGTCTCACTGGGTAAGCCTAAGCATTATAATTATTCCTCTTCCTCTTTATCACTTCAACTTGTTAACAAAAACATCATGCAGTTGTTTTTGCAGTTTTGTAAAAGTATGCCCTGTTCATGTGTTTTAAATTGTATTTTTATTGCTTGATTTTGATGCAGCAGTTTCCACATCCAACATGATTTTCCTCTACAGGATACAATCAAGCGACCTTAAACCAAGAAAAACAAGAGACCCAATTGTGAGTCAGCTGTGAAATCTGATTACATCTGCTGTTCTGGATTAGAAGGTTCTTGGTTCATACACTTGCTGGGGCCTTTCGTGAGGAGTTTGAATGTTTTCACTAGAGTGAGCAAAGTAGCCCACTGTATGAATGCATGGTTAAATGTGACTTGTAGTCAAAGTGCTTTGAGTGGTCAGTAAGTCTACAAAAGTGCTATATGAATATGAAATGATTTCAGTAATGAATGTTGCTGTCAATTAAGTGGAAGCAGATTAACTACTAATGACGAAGGCCCTCACCAAACCCATCACATCAAATATCCAGAAAGAATTTTTCTCAGTTGCGTTAACTGATATCTCAAATGTTGTCAAAACAAAATGTTATCGTGCAGTGTTAGCACTTCATAACACTGCCCATGACTTCTCATGTAATGTGGCAAAATTTCCCATGTTATTGTTCTGGATTTTCAGTGTAGTTTTTTAGTACGTAACATAATAACCAGAGGGTAAAGTTGAATGGGGAAGTAACATTCAGTAAAACTGCAATAAATTTCTCATTAACTTAAAGGCAGATAGCTGACAGCAAGTTACTATAAAATCTTTAAGTTATATTACTGTATCTTTTTTTTTCTTTTTACAGTATTACTACATGTTTATTTACAACACTACACCTGCACGATTTCTTCATGTTCAAAGGTTGTAAAGAAACGAGTACCTTTAAAATATTTTCAATCAAATGAGGCACTGATTGTACCCAAAGTACATTTTTAAGTATTGATTACTTTTGACATTATGCAGGGGTCTTTGCAGATCTGTGGACATACTAAATACATCCCAATAATGTCATACTGTAGTAAACCTTTGCATATTAAGTAGACCTAACATGCTCCACATAATATCAAAAGAACATTTCTGGCAAAGCCGTGTTCACTCACAGACAAACTTCCTTCTGTTAAACAAGTTAGAAGCTTTGATTGGATTACAGCCTCTTGCAGGCTGATTATGAAGCCGAGTGCTTCAAATGTAGTTTTTAAAAAATGCCAAATAACTAAGGCTTACAAGTAACAATATTTACACCAAGAGCAAAAGAAAATGGTTGATACAGTGCATGTTTGTGAGTACCACACCCACTGTAGTGTAAATACCTAAAGGAGAGTTTTTGTCTTTCTAAAGGCTAGGTGAGAATAATATTTGATTTAGTATTCAGCAATGTAGGGAACTTCACAGAGAGCTCAGACAAAGTAGCCGACAAACACAACCTCTAACTTCCGCTTAGTACCATGTATAGCCCAGTGAACCAGTGGTATATCCTCCCAACATCCCTGGTCTTAAAATCCTAATCCCACAAATGAATTAACAAGTTTAAACGTCACACTCCCTACCCTCACATGGCATGCAAACAATCCTGACACATAGCTCAGGACTGCATATGGGTTTTGTTTACGTTTGCATATTTGGATTTCAATATGTAGCTGTCACTGTCTGCGGCCCTTAATCCAACTGAAACCTTTTTGGATTGACTGTATGTCATACTTGGTGTGTGAGTACATGCAGAAGAAGAACCAACACCCTGAAGTAGAATACATTCATTAGTAACTTTGGTGTTTTTCTGGACCTGCTAAAGATAAGAAATTAGTCAAATGTTATATAAATATATATATCACTTTTTAAATCCAGAAACAAACCAGCCGTGCATAATGTAAAGATGGGAAACTGACGGTCTCTTTGGGTAAACGAACCTAACAAATAGGTGTTACATCATGTTGTGTCTGCTGCATGAATGAGTGGGAACAAACAGAGCAAAACAGAGCAGCAGTAAACAACAGAAATATGACAAACGCGCAGACAGTGAAACAGACGCACTGGCAGACACAGATGGACGGACACTGCGAAAGGACAAAAACTAAACTATCTCTATGTGCCCCATGACAGAGAGGAAAGGACCTAGATAGATAGATAGATAGATAGATAGATAGATAGATAGATAGATAGATAGATAGATAGATAGATAGATAGATAGATAGATAGATAGATAGATAGATGCTAGAATGGCGGCAGAGGATTAGAAGTGACAGCAGGCAGCGTGCCATATGGCCTGGTCTAATCTTGGCTTGTGACATCACTGCTGATGAGTGGGGAGGCCCGCCATCCGTTTCCGAGCCCTCATTTTATTATGGGGTTTGTTAGAGAAGCTGTAAATAACAACAATGGACCCATGCGAGCCAGGTAAACAAGATGTATGTTCAAATAGCTTCTGAGGCCTTTCTCCTCATCTCTTTCCGTCCATCTCTCTGCTCTTGCTCTCTCACATGGATGGTCTATGTCCATACATATCACTCTAATAGGATTGCTTCAGTATATAATTGGCTATGTGTTATAGATAATACATTAAGGAAGCAGGCAGGCAGCTTTAAAACCACAGCGTTGCTTGCACAGCAACCTGTAATCGGAATTAATTTTGATGCTCAAGGTTTAATTAAATTGTTAAAGCATGCTACAAGCAGCTACTGTGCTTCTGTTACAGTTCAGAAAATAAAGATAAGAAAAACTATGGGAACAGAAACAGAAAGAACATCTCCTCCTCACAAATTACTTGTTATTTCATCTAACTCACCGTCTGCCTGAAGTACTATAACTTAAAAAGGCACAAGTTTGAATTTTGCTAATGAGATTAGCTTCTTAGTTTGTCTGAATGTTGGACTGTTGATTGTAAAATACAAAACATTTAAGGCACATGCCTTTGTTCACCCTCACAGTGATAGTCTTTTCTGTCCACATCCACCATTTTAAAATGTCATCAATCTATGGTGTCCAATGCTTTTCTAAACTTTGAACTTAAAGTTTGTTTTTGTCCGCTTCCTTATGTGCTAACAGTAACCTGACCGCAGTGTTTTGTGATTTGCTGACTCTCGGAAAACAGTTGTTCTGCCTTAAGTGTGACTGAGTATGGTTTCATACTGTTTTATTGGTGAGGCCTAATCCAAAATAGGGGATCTATAAATCCTTTAATGCTTCTTTACATCATTTGTTGACAGAACTGCACCATGTGTGTTTTCGTGCTTGCACAAGGATTAATTTTTTTTATATATACCCTGGACAATAAGTGTTGTATGTATGGTAAGCCACTTCCTGTTCAGAATGTCCCCTTTTACACGTGACTTCTAAAAAGAACTCCTACACAATAGGTTGCCTTCGCAGGAACGCGTACCCCTCTCACCCCCACTCACCCTTCCTCCTTTCTCGGCTCCACAGGTGCTTCCTGGTTTGCTGACAGGCCAGACCAGATTATGATGCAGTTTCCCAATAAGTCCCACATTACTCACCTCCTCCTCAGCTGACAACTGAGTGAAGCATGTTGGAATTCCACTCTTCTAACAAAATGACTCAAAGATCGGCTTTTTGTCTAAATCTAAAAATCAGAAATTTAATAGAGTAATTTCTGGTAATGCCACCCACAGAATTATATTTTTAAAATGTCTTCACAATAAGCTAATCAAGTAGTGGTTCTCAAACTTCTTCTGGTATGTCCCAATTCAGAAGTGAAAAAAAGTGTATGCCCCACATGACCCAATTTTGATTTAATCATTAACAATAAAAAGCGCCCTAAGTTTAAAGAAAAATCACATTTATTCATCTTAAGTTCACTTCATATTTTTCTCTTTGGTCTCTTACAAATGTAAAAGTGTTACAAAATGTGAGAACATCTTGCTCAGGATTTCTGAGTGCTGAATGATAAATCAGTGACACTTAAATTATTATTATTTTTTTGATCTTATGGTTTTCCTTTTGAATTAATTATGTACCCTTGCATATTTAAAAGGTTTAGGTTATGTGTCTTCTTAAATTGAAGATGGAGCTGTCAGGGAGGAGGAAAAAAGCAAGACCTCAGAGGAGGTTAATGGATGTAGTGAAGGAAGAAATGAAGAGGGTTGGAGAGATAGAGGCAGAAGTTAAAGCCAGGATGAGAAGGAGGCAGATGATCTCCTGTGGTGACCTCCGAAACAGGAAACGAAGAGTATTTGACTTCTGAATTGATTTTTATCTACGTTTAGATCCATAGGTTCAGGTAAACCTAAGCCAATTCACCTTAAACAATTAATGAGCTTTTATACTACTGTGTTTTTATACAGTTTTTTTTTAATGCAGGCTTGAATTTTTATGGTTTTCTTGGTAACTGATTATGGTATTTGGCTTTTTAAAAAAAAAAAATAGGATGGATTATTTGGCTTCACAATTTGCCTGAAGCGCTTTCAGTTTAATGTCCTATTCATTCTTTTAGATTTATAAAATTTTAGCTTTTTGATAATTTTTTTTTTTTACTGGGAAACTGGTAGTGTTATTGTTACTGGAATACCAATGTTTAGGGAATACAATAATAGTTTGAGAACCTGTTTCTATTGCTCAAAGTGGCATATTTGCTCCAGAAAGCTACACAATCTCTGCAATTAAATTATTCATTTTAGTTAAGAGAGAAGGGTTCCTCTTCCAAGACAGACAAAGTGTTACCATATCAGGCTGGAATCTTCAAAAGTGTTAAGAGACTTATTTACAGGAAGCACTGACCATAAAGGGTTTCTTAATAGTGGTATTGGTAAATATTTCAGGGGTTGCTGATGACATGATATTACATGCTGCCTCTTGTTAATGCAGAGAATAGTCGCAGCAACAACACATTTCCGTGTTGTGAGTAACTATGTTGTCAAATCATTTCACATCCAGTTCTCCAGTAAAGCAGCGGCTGCCAAATTCAATATGAAACAGGAATGTTTGGTATTGCTGGGTTCAAGTCATGATATGATGGCCCATATGACACATGCTGAACACACAGACACACACACTTCAAAGCCTTGACTCACCCACCCACCACCGATCGTCATGCCGTGACTTTTTGAGGCAAGCCAAACTCTTAGGCAAGACATGGAAGGAGAGGGAGAGATACAGAGGAAAAGAGGGCGAACGAGAGAGACAGATTGTTGTGTGTGATAAACAGAAACTAATTTACCTTTTATGATTGTTCAGAAGAAAAAAATCCCTCCTGATCTTCTGTGAAATTTCCACTGAATTGAGGCTTCATGTGGTGACTAATTTAGCTTGCCCTTTTTGTAGGTAAGGGAACTCAGGGAATTTATTGTGGTGCCTGGAGTTTTATTGTGCGACTCTGTGATGCTGGAAATGTAAAGACAAACAAACCCAACTGATTATTTTATTTTTTTTACTCACTGTGTCCAGACAAAACGTCCAGTTATCAGTATGCTGCAACTTGACGTCCAAGTAGAGCAGAATTACATTCTGTACTGTACTGTGAATCACATCATGACCTGGTTATTGAAGAGGAGGTTTACAGCAGAGCCCGTACTTCTCGCATTCTCGCATGTCTTAAAATACCACAAGCCCACCGGCAGACCTGTGAAAGCTACCACAACAGATTATAATCAAAGAAAGCTGGCTACCTGCTCTTCACCTGCTTTACATTCACACTTACACAGACTCATATGTGTCTCACAGAAACCCAGCACACTACTGCATGGAATCCATAACCTTTATCTTTACTTCCTAGACTGAAATGAGTAAGTTACTCGAAGCAAAGATGAAATAGGAACATGTGATTAAAAAAAGAAATATGCCCCCAAACAAAAAGTGTAGTCATTTCCTGTTTTGGCTTGTGAACTAGCCAGCCTCTTGTACCCAAAATGCGTTGCAGAATTACTGCATTGTGCTCTGAAGAGCAGGGGTAGCTTTCTTTGACCTTTTTTCCAAGTCAATTAAATAAGTTCAGGTTATTTTACTTCTGAAATTACTTTAAACTCTTTCAGCAAGTTTAAAGTAAATAGTCACAAAGCTATTGTTATTCTCTATGTGTTTCTTATTCAGTGGTGATTCTAGAGTCTTTTTACAGGGGGCCGTAAACAGACTCCAGACTTGAACTGCCTTTGCTCCATAGAACGTCAACTTGGTCTTGGGCATTGTTGCCAAAATAAACATGATCTGTGCCATTTCTCGAGTAAAGTTTAACCTGACTCTTGTTGGCTGTTGTTGTTTGTGTCAAAGCTTGCCAGCCCTTGGCGGACCCCCTATTAGTCAGAGGATACAAGCCTCACCAGGCAAGACCACCAGGCAAGGTGGTCTTGTTTTTAGTTTGCACTAATATGTGCAATAACTGTACCCACTATAGTACTCCTCTGTCTAGTATTACTGCATGTTACCTCAATACCTTATTACCGTACCTTGCATACACATTTTATATTTAGCACTTTTCATATCTAGCACATTCTGTTTTTAGCTACTGTGTAAATCATTGCATGTTTGTTCTTTGCTTTTGCAGCTGGAGGCGTAGCTGCTCTGCAGTTTCATTATCAATGTATAATGGCAATAAAAGTTTGAATGTGAGTATTATTACTTCTTTAGCTAGAACTGATAAAAATAAAGTTATTGACATCAGAACTGCACTTATCGGTTACAGTTCATATTAAACAGAATTAGAAAATGATCCTGGACTATGTTTGTTACACCGACAAGAGCAATCATTTGTATTGGCTCTTTCTTTTTCAGAGCAAAAGAAAACTGATTTCTGCTGTTGTGCCAGAAACATGTATTTCTTTCAAAAATGTGTTATTACGCCCTCTTTCTGTGAATTTGTTGTGGAGCATTTGGGCAGAAATATGACAGAAACATACAGCCCACTGCCTGTAATCAGTGAAAATAATACAAAATAGTACCTCATAGCAAACTGTAGCTATCTGCATGGCTGTTCACCATCATTTGAACACATCTTCCTTATAAATAAAAAAAATTCCTCTGCAAAGCCTTCCTCTTCAGCTTTGTGTTCAAATGTATTTAAGCATCTATAAATAACTGTACATTTCACTATATTGTTATCTGTCTTCCCTTCCCGTCAGTATAGTGGGTCACAGAAGAGAAAGAGGAAGGAAGCCAGAAGAAAAATAAACACAGAGAGTACTGAGAAGTAGCTGGTTATCCTCACAGTATTAATGTTATTTTGAGGAGGCAGTAAATATCACTGTAAGCCTGTGGCACTATGTCAGCCAGCTGGATCGCTGGGCGAATACAGAAAAAGAATCTGCGTTGTGTGAAAAGCAGAAGAAAGCTTTTAATATCATATCTTTTTTGAAGAGTGTTTCCCAGGAGGCTGTGCTTTTGACAGAGTTCCCCTTCACTCACGCTCTGATAAGAAATATAATACATGGAAGACAAAAAATTGCCAAGAACACTTTCAGATAATAAAGTTTTCTATTTAAGTTTCATTTAAATTTGGAGTTACTCATTTCAAGAAGGTTTGAAGTGCAGAGGAAGTGAAAGTCATTGTTTAGGCATGCCAATGCCTCCTTCCATATCTTCTGTACAGTTACAGCTAACGAAGGCTGTTTTGCTTTATCGAGCAGACAACAAACTTTGTTCTTCTAAGAAATGTGTTTCCTTGTAAGTGAAAGTGGAAAAATGAAATTACTAGTAATGTTGTGGCATTTTCTTCGCGTAAAGCAGACTCAGTTTACTGTATAACAATATTTGTTTGTATTTCAGACATTAACTTAGGTCAGCATCTGCGTAGTCATATAAGGGAGTTATGCAATTAGCAGTTTTGACCACAATTAGATGAATCTCAGTAGCAGTGCAACACCACATGCTGGATTCCCAAGCAGCTCAGAGGCAATTTATCCAATAAGGCTTGGTTCTGGCCCTGGGTCTCCTTGTATTGGACAGGTCTGAAAAGCCTTAATAAAGAGATGTCCGGGAGGATTGCTATAGTTCAACTTTTCCAACATGTTATATAAAACGACACAACGTTCAATTCTCTTGAAATGTAGGTTGAGTTAAACAAAAAACAGCACCAAGGCAAAACTAGTTCTGCAAGAGCACCACGCCGGTGGAAGTCAAGTCACTGGACCGACGCCCTGACTCTGCAGGCTGAGCCCAGACACCCTTTGGGGAGTACTCATTTAAGCTGCTTGTAACTGTAGGCATATATTTTTGGTCACTGCCAGCAGCTCTTGGCCATAGGTAAAGGCAAGAATGAAGACTGACCAGTAAATTGTCATCTTCACCAAAAGTAACAATAATACATCTAGTACAATATTTTGAGTGGAATTAGAACACTGATAAATAGAAAGTATTCAGATATACAAATGTTATTCCACTGGGAAAATACAAGTTAGCAAACATAAAGCAGTCCTTTGACCTTGCACTGGTGTGGTTTGACTTTTCAATAGTGTTAGCATAAGAACTGTGGCTCATCATAGAAGCGAACAGGACATGACCTTCACAGGAAACAATATCTGAAGTCTTCCCATTCACAGGTGCAGAAATATATTTTTCTTTCTCATTTACTTAGCAGTCACTCCTACACTCTCCCCTCCATCTGTCTCCCCCCTTTTGTGTTTTACTTCCAATATCTTTCCTCATCCCCTGTTGTCCAGCCTGCTTCCTCACTCTGCTCTGCCTCCCCATCCTATTCTCTCATCACCTGTGTGGGAGGCACAAAGCCAAATCCACTCAGCTGGAATTAAACTCACTGGGACCTTACACATAGCACTTCTGGACTTTAAATACACACATGGACTCATATACACGCACCTGCATGCTCAGCGGATGGAAAAACCTAGGCAGGGATGGAAAGATGTACTAGATAGGAGCGCTGGGAGTGGGTGATGGCTGGGGAGTGCCCACGTCACAGGAAGTAGGTATGGACATTACCGTCAGACACACACACACACACACACACACACACACACACACACACACACACACACACACACACACACACACACACACACACACACACACACACACACACACACACTTACATGCACACACTTACATGCACGC